>CAJNIZ010043977.1:19818-36166 GCA_905231905.1 Symbiodinium pilosum
AGTGAAATAATGCGTTGCGCGATTATATTCTGTGAAATGTGCAAAAACGCAGCGGTAGAGTTTGACCCCCGAACCGAATATGTATAGGGCTAGCTAAGTCTAACTAGGGGCTTAGCGGTTCAAGTTTAGGGTTTCGGGTTTGGGGCTTAGGGAGGTTTAAGGGCTTAAGGCTCCAGGCTTGAATCGGAGATCGGTACCGATAACGCACGTATATCTGTAACCCAACCATGCAGTCCTCTAAAGAAGCATGGGAACTCAACACAGGCCTCTGAAAGAGTGTGCCCCTAAGGGTCCATGCACCCATTAATTAGGTACTTAGGATTTGGGTAATAGTAATTGTAGTGCAGGTTTTGGGTAAGTATATGATTATTAGGTACTTGGACCCTTATGGTGCTTTCTTTGAAACGGGGACCATGGCAGCTTCCGTTTTAGTTTGGGCAAGAGTATCCATAGGACAGTTCACAAACACTCCTGTGTTCTTACTGGTTGTTTGCAGGGAGTGTAGTGGCCCCCTCAACTACAGTACGCTTCTTCAACCCTAAGTGAAACATAAACTGGAAACCCTAAACCTTACCCTAAATAGTCTCTTCTCTAGGTATAGAGTCATGTTCCTGAGCAAGGCTCACCCTCTCGTCAGGCTAGGGACCAATTTGAGCTCTTCTTCGTGAAGTCCGTGAAGCAGATGAAGAAGTTCCACGAGGAGACTCGAAACCCTATAGGGGGGCTCTGATTCCCTAAGCCCTAAACCATCCTAAACCCTAAACCGAGTATAGAAGCGATATGATATCTGGGGCTTAAAAGGGAAAAGAATCCGGCTCTGGGCCCTTCTTGCTTGCTCTCCCCCAAACTAACACGGAAGCCCACCTAGGTCCTATGCGAGCTATAGTCTGAACCCCTTATAGGGGGGTGATCTAGGGGAATTTATATATAGGGTTTAGGATTTAGGGTTCAGGGTTTAGGGTCTAAACTCCTTATTATAGAAGCGGACTACTAAGTCTACAGGGGTTATTAGGGGGGCTTCGACTACAGCTCATTGGACTGAGGGCTTCTGGCCTTGATCAAGGTTGGAGGTAGGATGCAGCTAGGGGGATGGCACAAGAGATAAAAGGTTTAGGGGTTTGGGGTGTAGGGGTTTAGGGTCTAGGGGTTTAGAGGCTTCGGCTTTAGGGTCTAGGGGATGAGGGTTTAGGGTTCAGGGCTTGGGCTTAGGGCTTGGGGTTCAGTGTTTACGGTCTAGGTCTTGGGGTTTGGATTTAGGTCGTAGGGCCTCACTTGGCACCAAAGGTTCTACTTGGAGGGTCACTTAGTAAGTAGGTTAATAACCCCTACAAGCCATAAAACAACCCCAGTTATCCCCATTGTCAGCCTACGTACTGAGCCCCCATGACCCCGCCAAGTAGACTTATTGGTTCTTTTCTAGGAATTAGGTGGTAGATTATACAGGTTATTCCCTTCTTCCCTACTGAGAACCAGGAAGTACCTAGCTCAGAGTTTTGTAGCCTCCGGGACCGAAGGTAGAGGCACAGCAGACGCTCTCCTTCGTGTCTAGGGCAATCTCCGACAGGCCAGGCAGCTGGCGTTAGCCTCACAGCATAACGTACACGCCAGGTATGCCGGAGCTCAGCCAACGCGCTGCTCGGGCGGCCTATGCATCTCGCTTGACATAGACGGAGCCTTTGATGCGGTCCCCAGGCGAGAGCTTGTAAACAGCCTGCGGCGCCTCAATGTTGAGGAAGACCTTATACAGCTCATTGGTAGTTTCCATTTTCTTTTCCATTATTCCTACATAACCCCAATATAACCCTAAATAGTAGTTTCCATTTTCTTTTCCATTATCCCATATTAACCCCTATATAATCCCCATAATCCCCATATGGATCATGATGTTCCATCACCAGGCTCGCTACCAAAGCAGCGTTGCGCGTCAAGATCCCCAAGGGGTAAGTTTGCGGATCTAATGCGAGCCTATATTCATCTCGGGTCTCTTACATCTTTGTTTTGGGCTCCCTAAACCCTTCAAAGCTCAACCCCCCAAACCCTGAACCCCAACAATCCTAAACCCTAAACTCTAACCTTTGGGCCTTAAACACTTAAACCCTCAACCCTGCAGGGTGATCAGAGTGCCCAGGAATGAAACGCCATGCAAAGGGTTTGGTTCAGGGCGCCTAAATGGATATATTATGGTTCTAGGTTCCTTGTATACATGTAGTAGAAGGTCTTTCAGATAGAGCGAAGTGGTAAGGGTGTTCTTTTAACCCCACTGCCCCATAAAGGAGAACCAAATTGGAAAAGATGCATGGAAATATGACATGCAAACAGGGTTTACATGGGTGGATGTCAAAATGATGGTCCCTTTTTGGATCCCTATTATAATACGGCACCTAATATTTAGGGTACCCAAAACGGGACCATAATTTTGACAACCACCCACATAGAAGTTTGTACGAGATGCTGGTTTAGAGGCGTCTCCCATTTCTACCAAGGTTTGCGCTCTGCCATGCGGCCTGAAACCCAAGACCCAAACAATGCAACATATGCGTTCAACACCCTTCTCGGAGGGTCATGGGGACTTAGTAAATAGGTTATTAATGGGGATATGGGGGGTTCTTGTATTATGACTTACAAGGGTTATTGATCTACTTACTAAGTCCTGGTAGAAGCTAGAAGGCCTACATTCTGAGCCCTAAAGCCTGTGCCCTTCATCCCAGGAAGCCTTTAACTCGTGCCTAAGAGGGAGTTCCCAGACCCCCAAAAGGATCTAAAAATTAGATCCCCTAGAACCCTATGGGAAATTACATGAGGATTATATAGGGGTTATTATGGGTCTATATAGGGGATCTAATTTTCAGATCCTCCCAGGGGTCTGGGTTGGGGAGCGGATCCTTATAACTATCCTTATGAAATTCCCATACCCCTGCTTCTGCATCTTAAAATCGCTTCCCCACTTCCCGTTCGAGTAGAACCTAAACCCCAAACTCCGAAACAAATCCCCGTGCCTTTGAGCTTCGAGACAGGTGTTTAGGGTTCAGGGCTTAGGGCCTGGGCTTTATTCAGCGCTTAGGGTTTTAGGGTTTTAAACCCTAAACCCTAAACTTTAGGGTTTATAGCCGCTAGGACCCAGCATCCTTCATTTCAGAGATTGGCACAAGCACGGACGTCACGCAGTCCATCTTCGAGGCAACACAGCAGCTTACACCTTACGTTGGGAGTGTTAAGGGCTTGTTTTATACTACATTGTTACTGTTTCTGTGTTTAGAGTCTAGGGTTTAGGGCTAGGAACCCCAGTAATAGACTTTTCCCCTTTTTATTTTGGGGTCTCCTTATTTAAGCTGAATAGTAGGAAAATGGGTACGCTTATTATTCAGGGGTTACTGGGGAACCTAAGTTAAGGGCTTGATTTCTATAAGGGTTTCTTGGAGATTCCGGGGACCCAGTAATTTATATATATATATACATACGTGGCCGTATAAGTCTACTTTATTGTTTTGCCTTGGCTGGCTTTATATGAGTTATAAGTTTGTTCAGATGTAAGTAGCTAGTAAGTTCCGTGAACTTCTACCTTTTCAGGGTCCAGAAAGTCTTCCCATTGTGCAGCATTGCACGTAATACCTAACCCTAAGCCCTAAACGTTAAAACCTGCCAGAAAAGAGGTGCCATGAAGAATAAAAAAAGCGTTAAAGCCTCACACTTCACTGAAGCTTTTCCCGCTCACCTCGAGTTGGTTGGGAAGACCGGTAAAGTTGATGGATTCCATCCTGCGCAACCCTGTGTATACAGTCCTACAGCATTCCTGAGGCTTAGGTCTTAGGGATAAGGGTTTAGGAATTTAGGGTTTAGGGGTTGAGGGTTTAGGGTTTAGGTTTAGAGAGTCATGCTCGGGTTTTTGTGCAGTTCCAAGCGCTTGCTTTTCACCAAGTTGGCAGGGACTACTAGCTCTTTATGGGATGTTGTAGCTTTCCTAAACCCTAAACCCTAAAGAATTTCATCCAGAATCCAGTAGCCCAGTCTCCAAATAGCATGCCTTCCATGCGGTTTCCTTCTGCAGCACTTCTACGAACCTTTTGTCCTTGCAAATTGAAACAGACACTGTTGATGCGAAAAATCCTGCATGGCGATTGTATACTGTAGAAGCGCAATGCCAAACATATATGGTAATAAGGGTCATGCAGGGTGTTTAGTATCCACCCAAACTCATAATCTGCTCTTTGACGCTTTATTACCCCTCTGTGCTTTGAGCTCTCGAGAGATCTTATCTTCAGCTTGTAGACCCAAAGCCCGAAACTGACAACTGAAATGACGCCAAACCAAAACCCTCAACCCCAATCCTTAAGCCCCAAGTTCTCAAGCCTAAACCCTGAACTTACCTACATCCCAAAGCTTAAGCCCTCAATTCTATAAGCCCTCAATTCTATTAGAACCTTGTAGTCTTGCAGCTGGGGCCTCATCGCGTAAACCGTCCCTAGCCCTACCTGGACCCCCGGGATTTAGGACTTAGGGTTTAGGGTCTAGGGTTTAGGGCTTAGGGTTTCGAGATTAGGGTTTTGGGGTCTACCTGGACCCCCCAAATATGTAGAATTATGGCCTTTTGGGCTGTTTTAAGGGGTTTAGGGCTATCATTTTACATACTTTCGGGGGTTTAGGTAGGTGTTACACAGCTTTAACCATCACCCTACATTCACTTGTACATCTCAAATCCCTGGGCCCTGAAGCCTGCAAAGCCCAGGGTTTAGCGTTTAGGGTTTAGGGCCAATTAAACCATACATGGAGGACTGTCCTGGGCTTTGTGGTTGAAGGCTTTGGGCGTTGTGGCTCAAAGTTTTTAATCTCTTTATGTCCAAGAGCCTCAATGTAAACCTTGAACTGTACAGCCATAACCCGTAACCTCAAATCCTCTAAATCCAAAAGCCGAAATCCTAACCCCTAAGCCCCTAGATCCTAAACCCTATAACCCTAAACCGGACACCTTAAACTGTATAGTTCCCCTTAAGTAGATAGAGGATCCCCATATACCCCATATTCTATCTACTTAAGGGGGACTATAACCTTGAGAGGTGAGAGGCCTTCTTTCACTTCTCACCGCGGCCGCCGCGCCGAGCATCCGCAGTGCGGGGCAGAGCGCTTTTGGCCGGGCGGGTCTGGGCGTGGGGGTTTACCCTAAACCCTTAGGGGTTTAGGGTTTAGGGTTAAGGTTATAAACCTTAAGCCCCTAAACCCTAATCCCCCTAAACCTAAACCCGTAAACCCTAATCCCCTTAACCCCTAAACCCGTAAACCCTACACCCGTAAACCCTAATCCCCTAAACCTCTAAACACTAAACCCTATAAGCCCTAAACCCTAGGGTTCAGTGGGTATGAAGGAGGCCTTAGGGTTGTGTAAGCATAGATACAGGATGTAAGGCTCTACAGGGCTTTTAGGTTCCAAGTTAAGGTTTTGGTGGATTGAAGGGAATTATGTGAGGGGTATGTAGGGTTCAGATATCGGAAAGGAAAATGGAAATTACTCTCCTATTTACGGTCTCGCGTGGCATTTGAGGGTCTAGGCTTTAGGGATTAGGGATTTCAGCGCTTTGAGGTTTAGGCTTTTTCAGGTCGAGGGGTTTAGTGCCTACGACGGTTAAGTAGAAGGGAATGACAAGAAAATGGAAACTCATGTATTCATGGGGTTATATAATGACTACCTAGGCATCCATTTCTCCATTCCCTATTCGCAACAGCAAGTTTTGGGTTGTACGAGGGGCTCAGGGCTGAAGGCTTATAAAGTTTAGACCTTTGGGCTTTTTGGCTTTAGGGTCTAGGGTTTGGGGTTCGGGGTGTGTAGGGCTTCGGGTTTGTGGTTTACAGGGGAGTTGGAGTGCCGTTCACTAAACCCTATAGGTCCTAAACCCTAGAGTGGAGCCCCCATAGCCTCTTCACTGCTCCTACTTGCAAGTTTAGCCCCCATAGCCTCTTCACTGCTCCTGCAATTAAGTCTTTGCTTGTCACCGGGCCTCTACTCCTACTTTGTCCCCGTAGCTGGCCTGATATAACTTGCTCCAACTATGGGTAGAGCTGTGAGCCCAATTAGAAGCAGTTTCAAAGTTCTATCTTCATGTCGCAGCCTCTATGGCTCCTTGAACCCTAAACCCTATACTTTGTGGATCCATGCCCCGATCCCGAATGATGCTAGTTCAAGGCTGGAATCATGTAACAAGCTTTCCAAGACCTTGCTGGTGGGTTCTGATTCTGGGGGAATGCGGATAGATCCCAATAGTAGCCCTTAATAAATATTCTCCCAAGTAACAAACTAGTTTCCATATTCTTCTTCATTCGCCAACCCCCAAACATTGGAGCCGCAACACTAAGTAACAATTCCCAATTTTCAATCTTATGGCCCCCAAGCCCGGGTTTCGTGGGCCCCTTTCATCTGCTCCTTTCACTTAATTAAATTCGTGCGTGCGTTCGTTCGTTTGACTCATTCACTCCGTTTGCTCACTTAATAAAAGGAGTGAGAAAAACAAGAGTAATTACATAAGCAAATGAAAGAATGGAATGAATGAAAGCCTTATCCGTTCCTTAGACGTTAACCCCGGTTCCATCACCCTAGATTGTAGTTTCCATTATCTATGGCATTTCCCCCAACCCCAGACCCCAAACCCTAAACTCTAGACCCCAAACGCTCAACCCTAAACCCTCTACCCTAAAAATTAAACCCTCAACCGGCACCCTAAGCCCTCAACCCTAGACTCTCAACCCAGAATTGCGGTTTCATTTCTTCACTCCCTTCCGTGATTCCCAACCAACAGCCAGCACGCAAACAAGCTCGGAGTCGGCATTTTGGTGAATACCAAAAGTTCTGCACGACCCTACCTGGACCCCTAAAGTATGTAGAATTACAGCCTTTTGGGCTGTTTTAAGGGGTTTAGGGCCATTATTTTACATACTTTTGGGGTTTAGGTACTTACTTTTCTACTTTGGAAATTTTGTTGGTAAGGTACTGAAGTCATGCAGATTTGCGATTGCGTCTCAAACTGCCGCTGATGGAGCAAGGAATGGGGTTAAGGTTAACTCAGACCCCGGATTAATAAACCCCCTCCCCTTAATAGGGATTAAAATATATTGGGATCCTAATATGGAGGGGGTGTAACCCCAAGCCCTAAATCTAGGGGTCTGCATTAGGATCGGAAATCCTAAGTCCCAAGTCCGAAAGGTGAAATTCCTAAGTTCTAAGTCCGAAAGTTTAAGATCCCAGATTCAAAGTCGTAAAGTGAAGATCCTCTTTCTAAAGTCCTAAATTTCAGATCCTAGGTTGTTCGAAAGTCAAACTCCTAGATGCGAAGTCCTAAAACGAAAGCCCTGAATTTAAAATCTTAAGACCCAAAGCCTGATTTCCGAAGTTATCAAGGGGCCAGCAGCCAGAAACCCTAAATCCTACACCCTTAACCCTAAACCCTGGACCCTATGCTGGGCAGACTTCTTTCATCTCCTCTTCCGGGATAAGATTCTGGACCTCACTGCGGCTTTCCCTGCCGACGCCCGGATCATTGATCCGGAAACGAAACAGGACGCGGTTTACGGTTTAGCTTTTAGGGTTTGGGGAGTACGGGTTGTATAATTTGGTTTGGGTATGTCTGGGTGTTGGGGTGAAAGCTGCGGGATTTAGGACTGAGGGTCTACACCTTACACCCTAAACCCTACACCCTGAGCACTCCTGACCAAGGTGAGGGCGAGATTGATTTTTCCGAGGTCTGAGAGAGACTTCCAAGAGAAGTCTTTGGTATTATGGTTCAGGTTTCAGAATTTAGGGATTAGGGTATGGGGTTTAGGGTTATCTGGACCTTCCAATAGACTCTTTCTGTGTCGTCATGATTTTGGGGGGTAGAAATTAATCTGGCATTGTCCTGATGTTACTATCCCCTTGAAAACAGACTCTAGACGCCAAGGGCCAATTAGCATTTGATGCTTTTTTCTTCGCAACCGTGAGAAAAAAGGTTGATAGCAGCACGGTTTAATCAACATTTTCCCGAAGCGTGCACTGTGTCAATTTTCTTTCCGAACAAATCCCGAGTAGTCGAATAATTTTTGGTTGCTTTTGCCCTTAGGGCCCTCCCTAAACCCTTACCTAGACCCTCCAATGTAGTTCTTTTTTGGGTTTGTTATGGTTTTTTGGGTAGGATTCTTAATAGGACTACCAAAAAAGTACTACATGGGAGGGTCTAGGTATACCCTTAAAACCTAAACCCTGGCTTCATCTCTTTTGAACTCTTTGGGTGGGTGAGGATAAAGGCGCCTTCTGGTCCGGACACAAGAGGCGCAGCCGGGTGTGTGCTAATTGGTTACTGTTTTGGGTTTATGGCGCAGGGTGTGGGGACTATGGGGTTCGTCAGGGTCATGGAATCCGCTCGCAGCGGGTTACAGTGACGGAGGGCTAGCAAGGGTGTAGCAAGAGGGCCTAAGGTTTTACCCGCCTGCAGGGTCACTCGAACTAGGGTTTAGGGTTTAGGCCCATTTGAGAGGACAAAGGCTTTTGGAGGGAATCTGATCTAATCTGATGAGACTAGATTGATGATTTTCGCGTTGCGTATTCATTTTGCGGAAGCTACTTACAGGATCCACGTGTTGATTTTCAAAACTATGTTGCTTCCCCCTCATTTTGGACCTGAAGACTGACCTAAACCCTAAACCTGGAATGGCTTCTTAGCGGGCTTGTCAAAAAGGGAGCCCCCCAACTTTCGGAAGCTTCTAAACAATGCGATGTTCAGGGTTCAGGTTTGGAATTGCCAGCACCGCTTTCTTGTGATACCCTAAACCCTAAACCCTCAACCCTCAACCGCCGTCGCGGGAAATGGAGGAATAGGTTTTGATCCACTCCGGGGCTTATTTCCTAAGACCGATAAACCCTAAATGAGCCATACCCTAGGGGTCCAAATAGTATTAGAGGCGTTACAAAGGAGGATACTAGGAGTTTATACTATGGCTCAAATGGTATCCAGTAGTTTCCTGTATGCTGTTCATTTGCCGCGTTCCCTACTAACCACCCTGTGCATTTAAACGCTGAACTCTGTAGTAGCTTTCATCTCCATTCGCTACTAGCGAACGTGAGATCCCAGGTACGAAAAATTGAAAAGGATGTCCAGGTACTATCCTATAGCGCCTTAGGACCCTAAACCCTAAACCCTAAACCCCAAGCCTCGGGCCCCCTTGGGACTACCAGTGCATGTAGTGTCAAGGAATTGGGCTTGCTACTGTAGGAAAAACATGCGTGTCCTAATATACCCAGTGGGTCCATGTGGGGTTTGGGGGCTTCTATATTGGGGTTATATAGGGATTATAGGGTATATATTGGGGGTTATATGGATTATACGGCATATATTGGGGTTATATAGTGTCTAGTATATACTTAGGGTTGGAAAATGTGCAAAAAAGTCTGCGGGGTGAGGGGATCATATTGTTGACATTAAGTTCCTGGTGTAGGGTTTACCTGAACCCCCAAAGGGGTTTAGGGTCTAGGGTTTTTGGGTTTAGGGTTTAGAGTACCTAAACCCCCAAAGTATGTAAAATAATAGCCCTAAACCCCTTAAAGCAGCCCAAAAGGCTATAATTCTACATACTTTAGGGGTCCAGGTAGGTTTTAAGGTTTAGGGTTTAGGGTTTGCTGCTGAACTTAAGTATACTGGAATACAGTAATTCTGAAGACATAGGTACTTGGGGTCATGCGGGATGTAAATTATCAACCGTATGCTCACAGAAGGATTATAAGTTAGCCTGGGGATTGTACTCAAAAGTGTTCAGGCTTTGCAACTGTCTCCACACAGTGTCTCTATAGGACAACAGTGATACTAGTAGCAGCGGTTGTAGTCATTCCATACTCGCCCTAGACCTTGAATCCTAAAACCTGTACCATGTAACGCCCTGCACATAACAAGGGGGATTGTAGTACGTTACCCCAACCCCAAAAGGTCCCCATAACTACCATATGATGCTAGTAGGTTCTTAATTTTAGGGTATGGAGTAACCGAAGCCCCCTTCGCAAACCCTAAACCCGACATCCTAAGCCCCAAGCTCTAATGCTTAATTTGAATAAAGCACTCCAAAGTACATACCCTAAACTGTGCAGCCTCCAGCATTGCGCATGCGGATTGCCAGGTTTCCTCAGGCGACCACTTACAACCCGGAGAACGAAACGCATTGGCGGTTTCTGGTGCCTTCGGGTTCCGGGTTTTGGGTTTAGGATTCTGGGCTCGGTTTAGGGTTTAGGGTTTGGGCTTCCGGCTTTGTTTTAATTACAGTGTCCTGATCCGTGACATGCGGTGCCTACTGAAACCCTAAACCCTAATCCTGCATGACCTCAAAGTACTTTCAAACGCTGGGGATTGAGGCGCTGTAGTACACTGAGGTCAGGTTGCTTTAGGGCTTAGGCTTTAGGCTTTAGGGTTTAGGGTTAAGGGTTTAGGGCTTAGCCTCTAGGGTTTAGGTTTAGGAATTAGGGTTTAGGGTTTAGGAATTTGAGGTTTGTTGTCTAGCGCCAGCAGTAAGTGTGGAAGTTGTGCTTAGTTGGAGGGGGTTTGAAGGACACATGGGTTACTTACTTTGGAGTCTCAAACCTCAAGTATTCACCAAGCATTCCTTTGGCGCCTGAACCGCAACCCAGAAACCCTACACATACAGAAGAATAGATGGAAACCTAGGTATCCAGATACATATGGTAGTTAGACGAGGTCCCAAAAAGTGAACGCACACCTATCACACAACTATGCCAGGGTCGTAACTCACTGGGGGTCGTAGTAACGAACATCTTCCTTTTCGGTACATGTCAGAGCAGCCGCAGTACTTTGAGGGACCCTCGAATTACGTGCCATGCTATCACTCTCTACATAGTAGCCCATCAAAACCCTAAATGCTAAATCCTAAACCCCGAACCATAAATCCTCAACCTCATCCACCCTGCGACGCAGCAATTAAGTCAATTAAAGCCCCATAAACCCTAAACCCTAAACCCTACACCAGCACCAATTGAGTCAACTATAGCTCTGAGATTTAAAGCCTGCAGCTTGATCTGGGGGACTCCAAGCATCACTTCAAACAGCTAGGGTTTAGGGTTTAGGGTCTAAACTCCTTAAAGGGTTTCGGATTTGGGGTTTCGGATTTAGGGTTTCAGGTCTAAACTTCAAGGGTTTGTATAGGGGATTACAAAAGGGAGTAGTAGTTGGGGGTTAATATATAGGGGATGCTAGGAGTTTAGATTGTAGCTTATATCTGTACGGGACTAGCGGCTATACAGCAACATACAGGGTTCAGTCTTTAGGCATTCCAGGGGTCCCTTTCGGGGGTCCTAATCAGGACGATAAATTCGTTGGGGGATTGTAATTGTTGCCTAACTCTTGCAAACTACCGTAGCTTTGCTTCACCTATAGTGGAACCCTGATGACCCTCAACCCCAAATTTCCCTAAACCTTCGATCTGGTCCCCAGCATGACTCCACATGCTGTAAGCCTGAAATTCTAAGCCCACAGGCCCGAGAGACTAGACATTAGTGCTGAATGTAGGGTTTAGAGGTTAACGGTTGAAGGTTTAGCCTCTAAAGCCTCTAAAGCCTAAATTTGAAACTTAGACACCAAGCCCCTGAAATCCTACACCTAAGCAGTAAATCACTAAACTCCTAAACCCTAAACACTCAATCCCTGAAACCTTAAACCCTAGGCACTAGATCCACATCCTACCTTTTAAACACAGAATCCCTATACCTGAAAACCCTAAATTTAATCCCTGAAGCATCGTCCAGGTCTCCGCTACGGCTCTCTTCGCGTCGATGTTGGGCGCCGTGCCTCCAAAGGCGGAGGGAGACAACAACTGGTGTCAGGCGAGGCGAGAGTGCTTGGTTCCTCCACCACCTAAGGGTTAAGGTACTAGGATATATAGCCATTCTATTACCCTAAGGCTCTAAGGACTCATATTTTGAGGCTTTTGGGCCCAAAGACCATACTATAAGAGGCTTTTGGGCTGTTTTGAGCCTTAGGGCTAAGGTTTGGGGTTTAGGGTTTAGAATCTCTACTTGGAGGGTGATGGGGACTTAATAAGTAGATTGATAAGGATAGATAGTAGGGATTATTAACCTACTTACTCATTCCCCATGACCCTCCGAGTACCCTACTATTTGTTAGGTAAGTCCCCACCATTAGGGGCTCTATATATATATATATCCTCTAGTAAGGGTACAGGAGGTCAACCGTGAAACCCCATTGAGGCTAGTCTCAAGAGCTTGCTTACAGCTACCCACTCACACTTAAGGTCAGGAACCGCTGAGCAGCTTATGCGGAAGTCTGTTCTTCCATATCTACTTAAGGGGAACTATGGTAACTTAGAGTCCGCCCCTTTGAAAACACCGACTGGGGTAGGCTGAAGATGTTGATGGCAAGTCTACTTTACGCTACGTGAACCCACTAGCTTTCGACTCCCTTTAAGACTTCAGGGTGTGCGTCGATCTAAAGCTAAATACAGGCTCGAGATTTGCAACCCGACTTTCTTTATCAGCCAGACAGAGTATCATCTGGCTTTGCATCCGAACTCTGCAGGAAGAGTGGACTGCATATCTTGGGCCTTCTGTGCCCCACCCTAAACCCTAAACCCTAAATACTAGACGCCAAGGCTCCACACGAAACCTCCTGTGTAATGGGACTTCAATGGGAACCCCTAACAGGGAACCACAAGACTTTAGAGCAATGCAACGGGGATATACCTACCAGGGTCCTCAATTCCCTGTCCTATTCCTGTCTTTTATTTGGGTTCCCTGTTTGGGGTTCGCATTGAAGTCCCTGTACTGTTGTAAAAAAACCTTGACTTCGCACATAAACTCCAAGCTGGATCCAGGCTAGGGATCCTTTTTGCGCACTTTTTCGGTGGCTAAACCCTAAACCCTGGCAAAGTAAATCCTGAGGCCCGGACCCTAAACCCCAAACCCTAAACCCTAAACCCCTAAACCCTAAATGCCAAAACCCTAAACTAGCCCTCAACCCGAACCTCGGTCCTTGCAGCTGTCCCTACCCTGAGGGTCCAAGGACCCAAATACTAGGGTTTTAGGGCCCAAATACCATTAATATTACAGTATTTGGGCCCTAAAACCTTAGTATTTGGGTCCTTGGACCCTTAGGGCTACAGAGGCTTCATGAATGAATTTAGGATGTAGGGTCTAGGGTCGGGGTGTAACTCCTAGTACGTTTCGTGGTAACTGTCACTATGAGGGGGGTTGACCCAACCCTAAACCCTAGGTCTTCAACACTCCTATTGGACATACACCCTGCTTGTTGGACCTGGGGATGCTAGTGGGTTAGAGAACCCACGCATACAGGCCTTCAAAAGGGCTACGATGGTTTCACACCTCAAGGAATATTGTTTCCCCTGACCTCCAGATGACCCTAAACCCTGACCAAAGGGCCCCAAACCCTAAGCAATATACCTGAACCCTAAACCTTAGATAGTGTTCTCCAACGTCAGGGTCCTTCAACATATCCCCCCAAGATGGCGTAGGAGATGCGTTTGAAAAGCTGGGCTGCTGGCCTGTCCAAGGCACAGTTTCCGGGGACTTGGAGGAAGCATAATATGAGCTGTAGTCTAGATTCCTTGAATGGGGACTGTATAGGTGATTACATAGGGCAGCATTAAAGGGTTTATTAGCAGGATACTAGGAGTGTGTCAACAGTCATTGCCCATTTTTCATACCCAAATTCCCTGACTGTAAGCGGCCGTATTATCATGAGGACCAAGAAAGGGCCAACATTTAGAAAAGCTACCATATGGGTGTGTGGCTTGTGTGTAGCCCTAAACCCTAAACCCTAAACCCTACACCCTAAACCGTGTAGGGCGTTTAGGAACCGAGATCTAGGGTTCCAGGTTTGGGCTAAATTCCAGAGGAGCCTAGGGCGCCCGCCAGCATTAATGGGGATTACAAAGAAATCATGATGGTCCCCTATTGGGGTTTAGGGTTTAGGGTTTAAGATTTAGGGTTTAGGGTTTAGGGTTTAGACTAAGGGTTCGGATCGTTGTGAGAAACGCACACGTGCTTGTTTGGCTTTCAGGGTCTAGGGTCTAGAGTAACATGCAGGACTGCAACGCGAACACAGGGGTCACGAACGTGAGGGCAAAAAGTTGAGAGTCAACCAGGCCTCTAAGCCCTATATAGACCCTGAACGCCAAACCCAAAACGCTGACCCGTGCCCTATACTTTGAAAATTAGACAAAAATAAGTATCCCTATAAACCATAAAGTGTGTAGTGCTGAGAATTTGGTAGCGGAGCGCTGAGGGCTACTCAGAGCCAAAGATTTGGTGCAGGTTCCTATGAATCCTATGTTATCCTTATATATCGATCCCTTTATAACATATAATCCCCTCAGGCAACAGTCCGCTTGCATTCGAGCTGGACACCCTTTCGCCGATGTTGACATTTTCCACCAGAAGCCCTAAGCCCTGAACCCTAAACCCAAAAATCTCCTATTACTTCGCAGCTCCTGCAGCACTCGGCATCTTCACGCAGTAGGCATGCCTCCTCGTGGAGGAAGCCTTCATGCGTGTGTGCTCGCAAAGTGTCTCCCTCCAGATGCCATTCAGAGGCCATGGAGGCGCACATGGGGCTCTTTAAGGTCCCATCCGGCACCAAAGTGTGCAGCGCTTGGAAAGAGCACATCTTTCAAGCCACAGGAGTGCGCGCCAACTGCCTGCCGCGGCCCATCGTTGACCGCAACCTTCCACTAAGAGCTTGGACCAGCGGGTTAACAAGCCTTTTTCAGTTGTTGACCGCAACAACAGGCGGTGCCAAGGTAGCACGTTTTGGTACAAACTAATTAGGGTAGTGTGACGGTGGCGGGCTTGAGAATGCAAACGTTCCTTTGGATGCGGTTCGTTTGAGTATTATAGCTGTCGTGTTTGAGATCCGGACTTTGTTTGCCTACGTTTTGGGATTTGTAGGGATATGAATTAACCCGACCGCAAGGGGTCCAAGTAACTATGGGGAAGAAGCCCCGGTTACTTCGATCTGCATGGCGCTTAATACCTACATCCCTGAGATTGGAGTGCTTGGCCTCACAGGTAAGCTGAGCCCTAAACTCTGAGTCCTATACGCTACGTCCTCAATGCAAACCAGTACTCTTCTCGGAAGGGTTTCTGCAGCCTTGGACTTGGTGGTCACTCCTATTGATGTCAGCTACTGTGAGGCAAATAGGGGTGATTACTTTCCGCCCTATAAGCCTTACATAGCCCTTATAGATTCTTAGTGACCTAATATAATCCTTATATATAACGGTTGTATAAGCCTTACGTAAGGGTATATATCCACCTTGTACGTACTCATCTGAAAATTTCCTCAATAAGCCCAAGTCTCTTCAGGGGATATGCAGGATTAAGAAATAGTGTACGGGTTAGGGCTTAGCAATGAGGGTCCAGGGTTTAGGCTACGGATTAGGGTTTAGGGTTTCGGGTTTTGGGTTTAGGGAGTAGGGCTTGGCTTATTCTGTGAGTAGCCTACTCTTAGGGGGTTACGCTAGAGTTAGAACGGCCCTGTCCCGGGGGATGTGGCGTAGCATATTTGCTAAGCTTATTCCCAAACCCTGAGCCCCAAATCCTATCCTTTTTCCTAGAACCGATGTTGCCCGAAAACCCAAGTCTAATTGTTAGACCCCAGGGTCCCCCTATATACCCCAATATACTGTATATAACTAGTCCTTATTCAGGGGACTCCCAACATGGTAGCCCCATTTTTGAGAACCTCCCCCATATTTACGTTACATCTTGACTTCTTGGCACTCCAGAGGCCCCTGTACCTTTCCAGCCACAGAGGCTTTAGGGTTTGTTACCATTACTTAGGGTTTGGGGGGAGGGGGTATTTTTATTTTGATGTTTTGGAATCTGAGATTAAGGAAACCCAAGGTACTGGTAAGTTTATACGGGCTTGAGGGTTTAGGGATCTAGATAGAATCTGAAGAACGCCTAATGCCTTGTTGATTCTTCAGATTGAATAGGGGAGTGGCGTCCTCACATTAGTACTCCCCATATACTCCTCTTTCATAGGCCCTATAGTTTCCGTCCCCCACTTCTCCTTAAGAACCACTATAGGCATACCCTAAACCCGAAAACCCTAAACCCTAAACCCCTAAAACCCTAAGCCCCCCAAGCATATGACAAGGGCCTAGTCGTGCCAGAGTACGTGGCCGGCGGTGTCAACATGGACGGTAGGGGGCGCAGAACTGCCAAGTTTAGCGGCCATCAGAAGGTGCTGTGTATTGCAGTGTTTTGGTGGTTGTGGATGTGTGGATGTGGTCGAAGTGAGCCTTATTATGGGTGCCATCATGGATTCACTTGTTGTGAATGTGGTCGAAGTGAACG
>CAJNIZ010043977.1:36266-50665 GCA_905231905.1 Symbiodinium pilosum
AAGTGAACGTTGTTATGGGTGCCGGAGCATTCGCTAGTATCTTGTTTCGCTGTAAGTAACAGTAATCTTGCAGTTGTGGAAGTATTTATACGGATGTTATGACCGTGGATTTGCACGTAACATGAAGATGATGCTGGCAAATAGGGGTGTGCGCCTGGGTAAGTTTAGGGTGTAGGTTTTGGGGTTTTGGGTGTATGGTTTAACGTTTAGGGTGTAGGGTTTGTTGTTGCAGGTGTAGGCTTCAGGCTGTAGGGTTGGATTTTTTTTTTCAGTGTGGGGTTTGCGGTTGAGCACTGATATTAAAATCTAGAAGTGCAGGTACCTGTATAGTAGGTCTCCGGGCTGTAGGTAGTATAGCTCATAATATATAGCAGGGACTTAGAAATGGTGACTTGATATAGATATGTCCAAGCTCTCTCCTGCGTGGGCACTCTTGTACAGAGCAATCGTGTCTAGCAATAGACCTACCTGAAGAGATTCAAGGAGCGTCCTAGGATACTGAAGTGCCGACGCTTGATGATGTGAGAAGTTGTTCCTAAAAGGTTCTTGAGCCGAGGGATTGTCGCAGAAGGTGAAAGTTACAGTGTATTAGGTCTAGATGCTATAGGGACCTGATGAAGCCTACAAACGCTTTCGAATCATCATGAAGTCCTGATATGGCCCCGCCTTCGGCTGCGGCTCTGCTTCGTTGGGACTAGTGTGAGCTCTTGTGCAGCCCAACCCGAAACCTCAAACCGCCTTTGCAATCCTAAGCCCCTGCGAAGCATTATTTGTTGGAACCTTTAACGGGATCTACTTTCTTGAGCTTCCCAGGGTTTGGGTTCGGGTAGTGGTGTTATACACGTCTTGTAGAATTATTCTTGAATGCTGCTACCTGAAGTGTGGCGTCAAAAAGAAAATTCTGAGGTGACACCACTGGTGGTGATGTGACAGCTGGGGCGAAATCGGACTCCAAGGTGTCAGCACAGAGTGATTGGTTTGTTTAGGGTCAAAGACTTAATTAGGGTTTTGGGGTTTCGAGGTTTGGAATTTGGGACTTAAGCCCTTCACGGGGAATCTATCAGGAATCTAGAGCAGCATGGTTTATCTGTTGTACAAACGGACAAAGGAACATTGCACCGCCGCGGTTTGACAGGACAACTGCCTGGAAGAGGATACAGCTGAGCGTTGTGTGGTTTGAGGTTATGAGTTTGTTTCTAAACCCTCCGTGGTGCGTTAGATCATCTTGTGTTGTTCTTGTAACTCCCAGCCTTAACCCTAAACGTCCTGCACGCAGGGGCGTCCCTCAGTGAATTCACCAATGCCTAGGCTTCATTGAAGACACCACCTCTAAACCTTAACCCCCAAACGAAACCCCAAACTAAACCCTAAAACCCTAAACCTTACACCCTAACACCCTAGAATCCAAACAAAACCTAAACCCCAAGTATGGAGATTCACTTCGATGTTTACACACCCCTGGGGCATCCTAGTCCCAGGGTTGAGGGCTGAGGGTTTAGGGTTTAGGATTTAGGGTTTAGGGCCTAGGGTATTGGGTCTAGGGTCTGGGGTTTAGGGTTTAGGGCTTCAGGTACTTGAAGCGCTGAATTCCATATTTAGTATCTACTTCGAGCTATTGGGAGGTCGCGGGACATTGCAGAGCTTTTGAAGCTAGGAGGGTGTGAACGTTAAATCCGGCAGGCAGGTTCAGAGTTATGAGTAAGGGTTTAGGGTTCAAGGTGCTGTAAGATCCAGTTACCAGGAGATGCGTGTCTGGGAAATTATTACGGTTTCCGCGTGGTTTACGGGATGGCAGATTAGCTTGAATTCCCGAACGCTACGGGTTCCATCACCTATTAAGCAGCATATACTGCCCCGGAAGCTGTACTATCATTGCTAGCTAGCACCAAAGTCCCTGAAACCCTGAATGGGTACTTGGACCCTTGGGGCAGCAGCAACCCAGTGTAGGGTTGGGGTGCAAAGGTTGAGTGCCAGGGGTGTATTGCACGGTTTAAGGGTTTATAGGCTTTAGGGTTGTTGGCGCGAGCTTTGGGACTTTCCAAAAATTCGGGGTACCTTTTTGGGGGTCCGTATATTAAGGATTGTAACATTTTTGGGTCTATACTGGGGTCCCCCTATTTTGGGAAACTGCCCTTTGAAGATCTCCCCCGACTTCACCCGGCCCCGCAGACCAAAACCATGATTTCTTTGGAGAAGGTTTAGGGCTTAGGGTTTAGGGCCCAGCAATGGTCATATTTCAGTCTCTGGATTTTTTGTTTTCTTGGTTTATGGGTTCCCTTAACTAACGCCCCCTGTCATCTATAGATACTTAGGGTAGGGTTTGGCCGTTTTTAGCCGTGGTGTGTAAGTTTGTGCATCCTCATCCTAAGCCCTATAGACCCTAAACCCGAAACCTTAACCATTGCAGTTGATACCAAAACCTTGGCATGGCGCTAAGCCGCTTACACCTTTGGAATTCTTCAATTCTTTTGCCCACGCTGAGATCATGCGGATTATTGCGCATTGACAGTTTAGACCCTCGTGCCGAGAAGCGATAACGTCAAGAGTAGGGGCTTGTGGGTCGGGACTGCTACCCCGTAGGTAAATCGAGCTACATATGCAGATGCAAGTATTGGGTTTAGGGCGTAGGGTTTTGACATTAAACCCGAAGCCCTGAACTTTAAAACAGAAGCCGAGACCCTAAACCTTAAATTGCGAATCAGCTTCGATTGAAACCCAAACCCCTGAATTACACACCCTAAGCCCATGCGCTGCTGATTGCCTTTAGTGCGTTTTAACGTTGCAGGCCTCTCAACTAGTGCGACAATGCGCCGTTTCTAAGCCCGACATTTTTTCGATCATGTCTAGCAGGATTTGATTACCATTTCTATTCGCATTATTATCACGACTAGTAGAAGTCGTGATAGTGATGCTGAGAAATTATAGTAACCAATTTCCCTTTGAATGACATGTTTCCATTCCTTGAAGATGCTAGATTTTTGAAGGTGATGCTTTCAGTCCTGTGGCTCTTACTGTTGATGGATGAAGCCTTGCACCATTGAAGGGCTCCAACTTACTGTAATTCCCAGAACTTTAGGGTTTTGGGTTGAGGGTTGGGAGAGGAAGCAGTCCCATCAATCGCAGGCCGTGCTGGCCGGACTGCTGCAGCAGCTAGAGGCAATTTGCGGGTATAGGGCTTATAGGCTTTCTTACTGGTGCTTAGTAGGGTGTAACGGGATATGCTCCCTATAGAATCTAGTATATAATATTTTCCCTTTTTTCCAACTAATAACTAGTAAGTTTGGCTATTCCAGGGATCAGGTTGCCCTCATGCTTCGCCTGAGGCAGTGTTTTCATGTGGTTTTCCTAAGCCCTAAACCTAAAGCCGTATTGCCCAAGATTGCTTGGGAGTGCGGTGTGGACACGTATCTACGTGTTGTTTATACTTGGAGGGTCTTAGCAAGTAGGTTAAGAATGGAAACAAACCTGGAAGCTACTATGTAGTACTTAGAGTTTAAGGTTTCGGGTTATGGTCAGCGGCACTTAGTAAGCAGTTTAAACATGGAGATAAGTGGGGCTATTATAATGGCTTATGGGGGTTATTCACCTACTTACATAGTCCCCCTAAACCCTAAACCCTAAACCCTAACCCTAAACCCTAAACCTTTAGGAGACGATCAGAAATCCAAGCCGCACTCAAGCTTGGCTACTCTCACAGGTGGCGCGCAGGTTTTCAGGTGAGTGGTATTTTATTTGGGGATACTATGGTACCTACTATTGAGTAAGATTATATCCTCCTTTTGGGGTATAGTATTTTAGATATGGAACATTATCTGACTGGGTTTGACCACAAAAAACGCTACTCAGGTAGGTACGAGACATGTAGAGGACCATGGTAGTTGCATCCTACACTCCCTGAACTCACATGGAAGCCAAGGGAAGGCCTTGTAGACTCATCCCGGAGGGCCCAATTTCCTATAATGATAACATCTTCCTTTGAAACTGGTACTGCCACCCCTGATTGTTACCTTAGACCCCAAACCCTAAACCCTAGACCCTAAACCCTAAACCCTAAGCCCTAAACCCTAAGACCCTAACACCAAAACCCCAAGGGACCCAGGTTCATATAACATCATACTTGCATGTTTCCTCGAAAACGCGCACTACAATCTCCAAACCTATCCTAGGACCCCTATACCCTACCCTTTTTTCAACAGATGCCCAACTCTAGGTTCAGTATCTTCTATATACAAAATCCCTAGACCCTAAACCCTAAACCCCAAACCCTAAAATTAGATACTCTAAAAAGGCATAGAGGTCTAGGCAAAACCTCTTTCAAAGTAGCTCTGCAGGGCCTAAGGCCTAAAGTGGTTTAGCACGTGCCCTTACCTTCAGAAGAGCAGAAGTCTATGTGGGCTGTAGTCTGAACTCCTTGAGCGGGGTTGTGTAGGGGGTTTTCTAGGGGAGTATGGGATACTAGGAGTTTAGACTATAGCTCATGTGGGCTCGGCTCTAGAGGCTCTTGTTGCTGTCCAGGAGGCGTCTCATTCAGCTTGTATACAATGAGCCTGGAACGAATCTGGCCAACTGTGAATCGATTGTTTAGGGTTCAGGGTTTACCCAGACCCCCCAAGTACCCTCTATAGACCCTAAGTATCCCCAAATAGAAGCTACATAGACCCCATTTTAGGGTACTTGGGGGGTCTTGGTAGGGAAAAGGGTTTAGGTTGCCAGCCCTACAAAATCCTAAACCCTAAATCCTAAACCCTAAACCCTAAACCCTAAATCCTAAACCCTAAACCCTAAACCCTAAACCCTAAATCCTAAAACCTAAACCCTAAATCCCAAAACCTACATGGCCTGAGCCCGGTTACGGTCCGGAGCGCCGACTGGTTGAACTTCAAGCCCAATACGCTTTGTCTAAGGGTCCAAGTACCCAAGAATTAGGTTCCCCTTTAAAGGGGATATAGGGGTATTTAGGGTTTAGGGTTTAGGGTTTAGGGTCCAAGTACCCAATAATTAGGTACTTTGGGTTTGGGGTACTAGTAATTCTAGTACAGGTTTTGGGTAAGTATATGATTATTTGGTATTTGGACCCTTAGGGTTTGTCTTGAGCCTTGCTGTACGTTTCATGTCCCTGACACACTACACACGAAGCCGAAAGCGTACATCCTACATTCCACGCCTAGGTAGGGAAGGACAAAACATCTACAACCGGCTGATACTGATGCTCCCGTGTGATTAATGCTGATTGATGTTATAGATAGCACAAGTCTGTCGTAATATACCTACCCACGCTGGGATCCGGAAGTTAGTTTTAGGAGATATATGAAATCCCTGTATAAGCCCTTTTGTGCCCGGACCCCTCAATAAGTAGGTCGCCAAAGCCCAAAGCCCTGAACCCTAAAGTTGTGGCAGGCCTTCAAAGGCAAGGCCCTACCAGCTCTGGAGGAAGCGGACTTTGAGAAGGAGATTTTCTTCAGTTTGGGCGAGATGCGGTCTAGGGTTCCTATGAGGTTCTGTCTCAACTCCTTAAAGGGGGTTATATAGGGGATAATATAGGGGACCACTATATGGGTTATTAAGGGCAATACTAGGAGTTTCGACTCTAGCTCATATAGGCTCTAGGGTTAACTGGGCTTTGGCTTTGGGATTTAGGGTTTAGGGTTCAGCGTTTAGATTGAGGGTGAGGCTTTAGGGGTTTAGGGTTGAATGGGTTGATTGAGTTGAGTGCCTAAACGCGTAGAAACAATCTACGAACCTCGGGTGTGGGGAATTATATAAGATTCTAGGTACTTTGTTCATATTAGTGCATGTTTAACTGACATACTTCTGAGTATCCGCCTTGCCCAGTACGGGCTAAACCCAAAACCCAACCCAAGGCCCTAAATCCTAAACCCTGAACCCTGAACCCTAAACCCTAAACCCTGAACCCTAAACCCTAAACCCTAAACCCCAAACCCTAAACCCTAATCCCTAAACCCTAGACCCTGAACCCCAGTCTCCGCAACTCAGGCTCCTCGTGTCAGCAAGTCCGCAACATGGGGCCGACTTAACAAGCATCTGAGCTATAGTCTAAACTCCTTAAAGGGGGTTATACATCGGATTATATTGAGCTATTCTCCTCAAAGGGGGTTATCTAGGCGATTATATACGGGAGTATTCTAGTGGTTAGTAATTAAGCGGGATACTAGGCGTTTAGACTATAGCTCTTGTAGGAAAGCGGATGGGGTACTCCTCACCGACCGCGTCGCTAACGCGTCGACCACCAACCATACCCCCATTTCTGTGAGAATTGCAGCAGCGTGCATAATTGCCAATAACTCCCTATTAATCCCCTAAACCTTAAACCCAAAAATCCTGAACCCTAAACCCTTGACCATTAACCCTAGCCCAAATTGCTAGACCCTAAGCCCAAAATCCTAAACCCTTGACCCGAAACCCTAGAGCCCAAAATCCTAAACTCTTGACCCTAAACCCTAAACCCTTCTAGCGTGCTCCATGCCAGGCGCCCTTCTGAAGAATTCAAAATACGCTCATGCGAGCTATAGCCTAAACTCCTTAAAGGGGGTTACATAGGGGATATTATGTAGGGTCTAGGGTTTAGCATTTAGGATTTAGTGTTTTGGGTTCAGGGTTTGGGGTCCAAAATCCTCAAAGGGTGGATTGCTATAGGGGATTCTCTAGGGGAGTATCTTCAGGCTTATCCAGGGGGATACTAGGAGTTTAGGCTATAGCTCATGTCACCAGCACCCCTGTCACTCAAATCAGCTGCCTGAAGATTACAGTGGTTCAATCCTACACCCTAAACCCTTCCCTAGGGATCCAAGTATACAAATAACACCCACATGGGCCCTAAAGTCTGTAAATGTTTCCCAGTTTGGACCCCTCAACCCTCAACACTAAACGGCATATGGATCTCTAATCCTTGTTTAGGACGACGACTTTAACTTCCATATCGAGTTCATCACTCGCTGCGCCAATCTACGGGCTGACAACTACCACATAACCAACTCTGACTTCCACAAGGCCGCAGGTCACCCTAAACCCTAAACCCTACCACAAGGCCGCAGGTCCAGGGGTGCTTAGGGAAGAGTGGGGCCAGTGAATATGAGTACTATTAGTTACAGGGTTTTGTAGGGGGAGTTTGTAAAAACGGTGCCCAGTAAAGACCAGAAAATATGCTCGAATCATTTTAGACCACAACAAACTCACACATTTTGCTATAGGGACCCGTCAGACTCCAAAACAAAAGGGGCGCATAGCTTTTCAAAACCCGCCATATAAGGATGATACCTTTCAGGATCCGCTGCCGTTAAACACCCAGTCGTCAAGTTGAGGGTTTGGGGTTCAGGGTTGGGGGCCAGCTTAAGGGTAGAATTAAGAATAATTATGGGTTTAAGGCTTCTGGGTTGTTTTTCTGAATTTAACTTAGGTTATGTATATAGGACCCTAAACCCTAAACCCAAATTAAGTTTCTTAACAGCCAGGGTTGTGGTTCGGGATACGGGGTTCAAAGCTTGGGTCGGGTTTCGGATTGAGGTGTTGAGGTCTGAGGAATATTCTTGCAAGGCTTGGTACATATACCTCGTTTAGGGTTTGGGGTGTAGGGTTTAGGGTTACTGGGTTTTGGGTTTCGGGTCGAGGTGTGTGCGAGAAAGGGAGCCAGCTTGCTGTCGGTAGGCATGGTTTTGTTTTCGGTGTGTGCAGGTCGCGCTGATCTTGATTGACCTCCTTGAGAAGTTTGAACCATAAATCCTTGCACCTCAAATCTTGCACTAAACGGTAAAGCCTAAATTGTAATCCCAAGCCATTAGAATGATCCCCAACCCATAAAACCTCACCCTAGAAGCCCAGGTACCCATGTAGTAGGTCCTTGGGTTAGAGATAGTATAAGTTCATATAGGCATAGGGACTTAAGGACAGGAACCCAATATGTAGGTCACTGGGCTTCTAGGGCCAGTGCTCAACTTTAGACCCTTTGTCCCCGATTTGGCTTTACAAGGAGACTAAAAGCCGCCTCGGTGTAATTCTTGGATCTCCATATGAGTTGCATTCAATATTAGCCTTGCCGAGGGACCATTGAAGGTTAAGGGTTTAGGGCTTAAGGTTCAGGATTACCAAGGGACCGCTAAGGGTGGACATAGGGGTCCCTCATTTGGTCGTTGAGTATAATCTTTTCTACATCCCGAAATACGGACCTATGTCCATTGACCAGTATAGTCTTGTATATGCTGTTGAAAACCCGATACCAGGAAAGAGGAAGGGGCTGACATTGGAGACCTTAGTTATGACCCTAAACCCAGACTCTGAATGGCTGCGTACCCTGGACATCCTTTCGAACCCTACGCCCCAAACCCTACACCCTGAACTTTACATTCCCACCGGGGCCTTCTTAGGCCGTGCCCACCCTTTTCCAGGGTGCCTGGACCCAGAATTATATCCGGCAGATTCACACCATCGCTTGGAGCTAATATGCAAGCCTAAAGAGTCATGTAGAGCGTAACCTGCGCCTCCAGATGGCCATTGTGCTAGACATTTTGGGTTTGGGGTTTAGGGGTTAAGGGTTAAGGGTTGAGGGAGGCATAAGGAGGGTTGGAAGAATAAACCAACACACCAACTCTTGATTCGAGATATGCCATTGCAAGATATGCCGCTCCACCCGCCCACACCCCTGGTTGTGTTGGGGCGCCATGTCTACATAGCCTCTCCAGCCGCCGCGCAGCGAGATGCCCTGAGCCCTGAACCCTAGACCCCAAACAAGAAACCCTAGAACCTACCTGTAACCCCAATTACCTACAGTTTTGTGGGTTATACCTACTAATTAAGCGGTAATTCCTATTAAACTGTAGGTAATTCCCTAAGAGGCCAAGTACCTAATAATCATATACTTACCCAAAACCTGTACTATAATTACTATTACCCTAAACCCCTAAACCCTAAACCCCTAAACCCTAAACCCCTAAACCCTAAACCCTAAAGTGACAGGTAAGACCTAAGATGCAAGGTAAAGCTGGTCGCAGGGCGCATTGTCCCAGCCATCGCTACCACCACCGCGGCCGTGTGTGGACTCGCCAGATTCTTAAGGGGCTCAGGGTTCAGGTTAAGGTTTGTGGGTTTAGGGGTTTCAGTTCTTCGGCTTTATAAGGCTCAGGGTTTCAATTCCTAGTTTTAGGCTTTAGGGTCAGGTTTCTGGGGGGTTTGGAGAACCCAAATACACCAAAATCCGATTTACGGGTACTTGGTGGGGTTCTGGTAGAGTTCATAGGGTTAAGGGGTTCCGGGGTCTCTAAGGTTAGAAGTATGGGCCCCTAATATGGGCACTTAGCCTTTTTAGGGGGATTCAAGGGACCCTTAAAGGTACATATAGGGTATATAGTAGGTATATTAGGATCCCAGGGTTAAGGGCCCATACTAGGGGCCCATGGTTTTGGCCTTAGAGGGTCTGTGTTCAGGGTTTACAGGCTCAAGTTTGCCGACGCCTCGGCTTCCAGCCACACGGTTTAGGGTTTAGGATTTAGGGTCTAGGTGGTAGCCGTATTTGGGAGTTTTATCGAACTCAATGAAAGTACGACATGGTGTTCAAAGCAATCCAATTGTATGTGGTAACGTATCTTATCGTAGGGGGCTTCAGCGCTTGTGAGCGCAAAGAACCCTAAGCCCTACACCTCCAGCAAAGACCACATGTCACAACGCTTCTCTCGGCGCCACCAAAACCTATGCCAAGCGTTCAGGGTTCAGGGTTTGGGGGCTGCGGGTTTTCGGTTGTGCGTTTTGGATTCAGGGCGTAGCGTCTAAAATTTCATTATGTACAAGACTCCATGGTATAGGGGAGGCCCACGGTGATTAGATCTTCTTTACTGATTCTGCGTATAACCCTAAATTCTAAAGTTCAAAACCCTACATCCAAAGGGTAACTGCACTTTGGGGGTTGTAGTTCACTCCTTCCACTTCCAAGTATCAAAGGCCTTAAGTTTGGTTTGGGGCTGTGGGTTTACCATCATGGGCTATTAGACCCTACAATCCCCTATTAGGACCCTAATAGGGTTAGATTAAGGTACCCTTAAGGTCTAATAGCCCATAGTGGTAGGGGGTGTCGGGTTTAGGGTTTGGAATTTCATGGCTTAGGGTTGAAGACTTCAAGTTTGTACACTTCAGGTTTGTATCTTCGGGTTTGGGTCCCAAATGTATCCTAATAATGAGCTAGTTGTACTTCACGGTTCAAACCCAGGACTACAAGGCCCAAGGTACCAGGGAAACTCCATTTAAAGTAGCTCCCTACTCTACAGGACCGCGGAGTCAGGTCGTATACTTCTCCTTTACTGAGCCCTAACATATCTTCATTGCAACCCCTATATATATATATATACATATACACATATATGTGTTCACTCAACCGGTAGTACCCCTAGGCCGGCAAACTAGAAGCTGTGTACCACGACTATGGTTTAGGAGGACCCCCCCCCCACCCTGCAATAGTTGTATGATAGGAATATGAAGAGAACCATCATAATCCCTTATAGTCACTATTATTGGGTGGGCAGTCCAGCCAAATTATCGTCCACGACTTTCTCCAGATGTGGGATTTCCTTGTTCCTTCCCTTGGAAGCCCAGCGGTAGCCTGTTATGGTTTAGGTGTTATTCTGCTGTTGGGATTAGGGGCTCCTTTCTATGATGAAGTACCAGGAAAAAGGCTACCTTTATTGCAATAAGCTTTCTGGGCTAGCAAGTTCCAGTATAGTTTAATTCATGTTTGGGGTTTAGGGTTTAGGGCTTAGCTTTTGGGGTTTAGGATTTAGGGTTTGGGGTTTGGGGTCTGATGCAGAGCGACCGTTCAGAAGCTTTCACTTCTCAAGACTCAGAAGCCAGCTCAGTTTAAAGCCTGAATACTTACCACGGGGTTTAGGGTATAGGGTTTCAACATCGTTGTCCCCTTATCTTCCTGTTATAGCTGCAAGACAATGTGCTAATACATAGTGTGTCCCGCACATTTCCGACTCTATTTGTTTATCCCTATGGTAGTGCCCTATATATTTTCCCTCTATAACCCCCTTGAAGGAGTTTAAACTTTAGCTCACATAGGCTTCAGGGTTCCTCTGTCTTCACTGATAAAAAGGGCTGCCCGGTATACAACCCAAGAAGCCATGCGGTTTAGGGTCTCGGTTCTAGGGTTCAGGTTTTGCAAGCTAACATGCAAGCCCAACATTGGCCTTACAAAGACTACCAGCCCTCTCCCCCCTAATCTTAAAACCCACACCCCCCCTAATATCAGATACTCCCAATATACTGTGATATACCACATACTTGAAGTATTTGATATTAGGGGGTGGGGGGGTTAATATCAGGGGCGGGGACTATGTTGTTTCTTGGAGGGCCAGCCTTTCCGCGGACGAGCAAGTAGGGCCGCGTCTTGTTTAAGCAGAACCAATGACTTGAATTCCTCTGTGGGTTTAGGGGTTTAGGGGTTTAGGGTTGGGTTTAGGGTTTGGGTTGAGGGGCTTAGGCTTAGAGGTTTAGGTTTGGGGTTTAGGGTTTTTTCAAGATTTTCGCGCCTTTGCAAAAAAGCCGTAGATAAATGCCATAAAGTCACTTCCCAACCCAAGACGCATTCAAACCGCAAACCACGGACCCAAAGTCCAGCACTGGAGCTTTCGGGTTAGGTTTGTGGCAAGAAACGGCTAATGCATGCTCCCTCCACTCCAAATCCCTAAGCATTTGCCAAAGCTTAGTCCCTAAGCTCCGTACCGAGACCTTCAACCCTAAACCATAGACCCTAATCGATAATCCGTGACGAGGTCATCCCGAAACCCCAGACCGGTTTAGGGATTCGGCCCCCTTAACACCTTGATCCCAAATCCTCAGATCCCAAACACGAAGTTCCAATTACCCCAAGCTCCCCAATACCTGAAGTCCTACACCACACCGTTTGGGTTTAGGGTTCAGGGTTTAGGGTTTAGGGCATACCCCAACCTCTAATGTAGTACCTTGGGGATAATTGGAGTTATTATATGGCTAAGAGGGTTAGCAACCTACTTACAAGCCCCCATGACCCTCCAAGTATTCTTGCTTCCGCATATTGCATGAATTAAAGGGTCCGGCCTAACCCTAAACACCCACATCCTCGAACCCTAACCGCCTCAGCCCTGAAGCCCCCTTCCAACCCTAAGCCCCAAACCAACCACTAAACCCCGAACCCCAAACACTAAGCCCTAATCCCTAAGCCCTAGACCTGAAACTTTAAAGCCATGCGCTTCTTCTCCCCCTTCCGCCGTGGCAAACCTGCACCTGGAGCTGCAGCATCTGCAAGCGACGTGGGAGTCGAGGAGAGTCAAAGAGTCAGGGTTTTGGGGTTTTGTAATTCCTAGGGCTCCCAGTTAAGTAGGTTACGGGGCTATGTAACTATAGGGTATATAGAACCCAGTTCCCATTATTTAGGTAACTGGAGCCCTAGGGAATATTCGGGTTATATTGGGGTTAGCTTGAGATAATGGAGAATCAAATGAAACTACTCTTTAGGGTTTAGGGTTTGGGGTTTGGGGTTTAGGGTTCTTGTGCCTTTAAGGGGTCGTTGGGATGTATGGGGTTGAGAGTTTAGGGGATGGAAAAGAGATTGTAAATTACAACACACCATTATGGGCCATTAGACCCTAAAATTCCCTATTAGGACCCTGTTAAGGGTAGATTAAGGTGACCTTAATGTCTAATAGCTCGTAGTGGCATGTTCTAGGGTTTAGGGCTCGCAGAAGGGAGAGAAAGTGAGAGGATCCCTTGAAAGGGTTGGTGTAGAGATATGTAGGTGCTACCGAGGCATACTATGAGTACATAGAGGATTTGGGGTTTAGGGTCTAGGGCTCAGGGCTTAGGGTATAAAACCCTGAAATCCTAAAAAAAATCGAAGGCGTCTAGGACTCAGGCTACGGTCCATAGTGTGAAGAGGCCAAATCCAAACCTTAGTCACCGAAGGCGCAACCTTGCCAAAGCCCAAGACAGTCCTAGCCTAAGGGGGTTTAGGGGCTTAGGGTTTAGATTTTAGGGTTTAGGGCTTAGGGCTTAGGGTTTCGTTAAGGGGGGGACTCTAGAAAAATGTTTGCAGAGGCTTCGTCTAACCCCTTCAGGGTTGGTTTAACCTTTCGGTTCGTACTTACTACTGACCCCTGAACCCTGAATCCTAAATCCTGAGCCCTAAATCCTAAACCTTAAATTCTAAATCCTAAACCCTAAATCCCGAACCCTACACCTTAACGGCTGCAAAGGCCTGTTAACTGGCCTGAATTTGCTGCACTTTGCGCAGCTGCTGCTGACAGCAGTGCTGTCACCGCCATAGGCAGCAGCATTGCTGGCTCCATGGCTATGTCTATGAGCGGGGAGCCGGCGTTGCCCAGAGGAAGGCGAGGTTTTTCGGGAAAATTGGGTCGTAGTACCGACCAGGATACAAAGCAATGAAGGCGCTTTTTGCAGCCATCCTTGACGATGCCACTTCGAATCCCCCTGAGGTTCGACTAGCTTCGACTTACTCTTCTCGGGTTCGTTTGAGGTTGGTTGTTCCCTTTTCTACGGCCCCGCGGGTTTATAGTTTTCAACCTTCAGGGTTTAGGGTGACCTCTCTCACTAGGATCCTTGGATTCAATGTTTTAGCTGTTTCACAAGATTTAGAGTTTAAGGCTTCGGGTCTTGTACTGCTTAGGTCATGGGATGGGAGCTTGATTAAATGGTATGCCTAAAATGGCGCAACCCGTGAACATGCTAGAAGCCCAAACGTGTTCCTAATTGCCTGGGGATTCAGATAGCCCAATGTATAAGTGCGGTCCAAAGTTGGTGTTGCTTTTACACGTAGATGCCCAAAGTATGCCACAAGCCACAGGTCAATCCTCACATCGAAGCCCTAAGCACGAAATTGTTTAACCCACTAAACCGTAAATCTGTGTACGGCTTTCTTCGCTACTCGTAAATGGCGCCAGGGATTAATGTAGACCCTGGAGCTCTGAATCCCAGTCTCGAAGTCGAGTCTTCGAGCCGTGTAGGGCTTGAGGTTATAAGGTAGGGTTTAGGGTTCAGGATTTAGGGTTTAGGATTTAGGGCTTAGGATTTACAGTTTAGGATTTAGGGTTTAGGATGTAGGGCTTAGGATTTAGGATTTTAGGGATGTTTAGGGCTTAAGGTTCATGGTAGGGCTTAGCATTCAGGGTTTAGGGTGCCCTAGGCTCAGCACAATAACTGGAGGGGCCTGTAACTCAACAGCCGTAGCTCCATAATGATCTTCTTAAGCCTGCTACTTGGAGGCCCATGGAACTTAGTAACTACTTGTAATTGTAAACGCTAGCGCGCGCCCGCCTCGGCTGGCGGGGCTTCCCACTGTAGGAACATGTAACTATAGATATACAGGTATTTAAGTTAGGTACATACACAATAAAACCCTAGAA
>CAJNIZ010043978.1:7659-30014 GCA_905231905.1 Symbiodinium pilosum
CTAAACCCTAAACCCTATGACCGTATTCGCCTTTTACTTGTGCAAATTCTTACTCTGCATGGAGGCAGAGGCTGCCTTCAATATCTCGGTGCCTAATTCTGAACCCCCAAACTGCAGCATGGGCCTCTAATATGGGGATTTCCAGGGACCCTTAAGGGTACATGCAGGGTATGTAAGAGGTATTTGAGGATCAGGGGGTCAAGGGCGCATTCAACTTTCCAAAAATCAAACACCTAAGGCACCTTGAACAGGGTTTGCGCTGTTGGCTCGTGCCCGTGAACCGAAATCCCAGACCCTGAACCCTAAACCCTGAACCCCAAATCCAAGACCCTGAACCCTAAACCCTGAACCCCAAGCCCACAACCCTGAACCTGAAACCCAAAACCCTGAACCCCCTGGACCCCTAACCCTAAAACCCTAAACCCTGAACCCTAAAACCCTAAAACGCTAAAAACCTAAAACCCTAAACCCTGAACCCTAAAGCCCGCCAAGTGCTGACCTTGAGGTCTTTCACCGGAACTTGCCAGAGGCAGGAGTGATGGGCATGATCGCGGGCCTCTCATGGGGTTTAGGGGTTTTTATGGTTTTAGGGTTTAGGGTTTTTAGGGTTTTGGGGTTTAGGGTTTTTAGGCTTTTAGGCTTTTAGGGTTTTGGGGTTTAGGGTTTTAGGCTTTTAGGCTTTTGGGGTTTTGGGGCTTGGGGGTTTAGGGGAGTTTTGGGGATCACTATGATCCCTTCTCCCATTGCCTACGAAGCACGAGGAACTGAACACATCTCGGATTTCCAGGTACCCCTAAACCCTCTTTGCAACGGGCCTTGTGAAGCTCCACCCCTAAACCCTTCAGTATGTGTTCTGCAGCATGAAGTCTTGTAAGCCGCACAGCAGATGCGGGAGCAAGGCCACCTTCAACAATAGAAATAGTAATAACTAGAAATAGTAATAGTAGATCTACCCGTTTTGCTTGCATGTTCTGGCTTCTGCGCAGGGCAAGGTTCTAGTTTTCTAGGCTTGGGGCCGCCGAACTATAGCTGGTATAGTGGGTATCAAACCCGGCCCAGAATTTGAGAATGACCTGTGCGAGGACGTTCCTTGTTCGCAAGGTTGTGAGGTGTCACGTGAAACCCAGCGGCCCGCGATCTAGACACATATTTAATATCCTCCCACGGACGGCCGTTGCAAAAGGCAACAGCAACAAACCTGCAAATGCGTGGTTATCACAAGACACTCTCCCAATACATCTAAACGTCCGTAGCGTACACTCGAAATCCATGCCCGAGTCGACTTAAGGCGCACATAAGTTTCTTTGAAGGCCGCGAACTCTGGGCACCCTCGCACTGTCTTTCTCTTTCTGTCTCTCTATGTATATACATATGGTAGTTTCCCAAAACAAGGGAACCCCAATATAGACCCCTAAATACTATATTCCTGACAATGGGGACCCCCAAAAAGGTACTCTCTCTCTCTCTCTCTCTAAAAGCAGCAGTTCTGGGTGCTTCAAGCTTCGCCATCCTGCTCTGGGCAGGCATCCCTCAGAGGCGTAGAATGTTCTGGTAGTTATATTAGGGTTCATTGGGGTTATATTGGGGCTATGTCAGGATTACGGTGGGGTTCTACTGGGGGTTAGATCAAGGTTATGGCGGGGTTGTATTGGGGTTTTGTAGTTAACCTGCGCATGGACGACCCTTTCCAGCGGACCTCTGGCGACGCGCTGGGCTTCATCTCTGGAGTTGAGAGCCTGAACCGGCGGGTCCGCATACCGCCGCCCTACTTGGTGGGGCTTCTGGGCTTTGGGCTTAAGTTTTGGGCTTTTTAATGTAGAGGGTGCCCAATTACACACCCTACTATTATACGCATATCCGAAAACATCCCGAAATCTTGGAAACCGAGGGATCTGGAAACAATACAGCTATGCAGGTTGGCGCCTCTTCCCCTAATGACATCATAAAGCGTGCTGTTTAACAGTCAGGAGCAAACAATGGCATTGTACAGAAGCTTCCTCAAAGACCACGCTTCCGTAACTTGTGGCACAGGGCAATTTTGAAAGAAAATAAGCTTTGAGGACTTGTCATGATGCCTTTGTTGTCTCACCGCTCTGCCATGATGCGCTACTGGGGTTTAGGGTATAGGGTGTAGGGCAGCCTAGTGAACCCTAAACCTAAGCCTTAGGTTAGCCTAGTGAGGCGTATCTGTTTGTTGATCGTTGCTCAAACCATCTTTACAACAACACTCACAGAATCCCTTTCTATCACTTCTGTTTCCAACCCAGAGTGCATTTCATGTTCCATTCCCTTTCCAGTTGGTTCTCCACTCTTGCAAATGCATCTCTTCTTCTTACGAGCTGCACAAAGAGGTGCCAATCTTTGGCCTGGCATACTTTCTCAGGGTCCTTGAGGGACCTTGATTTTGGCACTCCAATGCTTGGCTGCGAGACACATCCCCTTCGAGTCTTTCTTGTACTCGTAAATAGGATGCAGCTGTCCCCTGGCCCTGAACCCTAAGCCCTAAAACCTTGCCACCCTAGACGAAACTTGATCACTTGACCCCAAACCTTAAGGCCTTGACACCTAAAACCTTGACACCTTAGACGAACTTGATCACGTGATCTGTGGTATGCAAAGGAGTAAGAGCAATGGACTTGAACTGGCCCATGGCCTTAGCAAGGCAAACACCTATCCTATCATTTCACTGGTTTGGGGCTTAGGGGCTTAGGTTTAGGGTTTCCTACATCATTTTCCTTACTTTGGTTAGCTGGGAATGAAGGAATGGAAAAGAAAACGGAAACGTTACATAGGGACATACAGGGACTACTATAAGGATCATTCCTTCATTGCTAGCTAACCAAAGATAAGTTTCTTCACTTCCTGCAGAATGAATGAGGAGGTTGCGCAGCACCCTCTCGTTGCTAACCGTAACCTCAGACCCTTGTGCCGACTGTAATTTGCCATCCGGCCGCTGTTCTAAACATCCCTACACTTATACATCCAACTGCACCAACTCTGTGGCCTGAAGCCAAATTTGAATGGTACTAAATGAGCTCAGCAACGCTGGTGAGGCAGGTGATTGAGGGGCGAACCTTCAGTAGATAGATGGTTCATGCTTCAAGGCCCATAGGAAATTGCGAGGAGTGAGGTTATAAAGGCTATGTTCGAATAATCAGATATAAGGTTACAATTCAAGTAGCTATAGCGATACCTTGATATTGGGACTTCCTACCAATGAACTTGCAAGCAAGAATTGGAGATGGAATGGGCTCAGGGCTCTCTCCACCAAGGGTTGATGTGAAGACAATTGGAATATGGAATTATCATAGGCAGCGACCCCACTTTTTTGCTTCATACGTGCTAGTTCCATTGGCATCCCGCTAGTTGTGGTGCATTTTTTAGGCGCCTGCATTTTCAAAACATCTAGTGAGCCTCCTCTCCTCCTTGGGAACACAGACTCACTTAGCAGTGACCAGAAGTCCCCAAAAACACACAAGACTCTAAACCCATTTCGGGTCGACTTGTGTACCTTGCGTCCCTGACCTCTGGGCCATTGGTGAGATATCAGGGTTGAAGTGGAGACCAGATAACAACTAATGTTCAAAGGGTGGGGAGGATGTTGCTGTACAGAAGCCTACCCCATGTAACACCCTAAACCCTAAAACCTAAAACCCTAAAACCCTAAAACCCTAAAACCCTAAACCCGAAAACAACCAAATCCTAAAGCTAGGCAAACATACCTTTTGGTAGCATTCCCCACCTTGCTGCTGGGGCATATGCTGGTTTGTTATCCTGGCATTGCGCAAGGTTCCCTAGTAACCCCTTAATCATAAGGGCCCTACAGATTAGGGTTTCGGGTTTAGGTTTAGGATGGTTGAGGGTTCCCCAGTCCCCCTGCTAATCAGGGTACCCTTTTTCCCTTATGGTCAGCTTTAATGAGGAGACTCCAAAATAAAAGGGAAAAAGGATACTACTCAGCTACCTAGTGTGGCTAGACACTCTTGAGGAACACGCTCTGGCTAACTTGTGGAGCAGCACGAGGGCACTATCAGAAGCGCCGAAGTCCGTAATCATGTGCTCTTGTACAAGGTAGAGTTTTGCTGACAATAACTCTCACTTGCTAGTATGGAACAAACTTGGGCAGGCCCTTTTCGAGCTCCTTTTCGGACGCCGCTATCTGAGCAAAAAGCCGAGTGCAAGTTCATCCCATACCAAGATCGCGGCTTCTTCGGTGGAAGGTCCTGCACAGGCTACGCTCGAATCGTCTCCGCCCCTCTAGCTCTAGCTCATCTTTTTGCCAGCCTTGCATAGGCCCTGGACAAGCTACTTGGAGGGTCAGGGGTCGGGATAATTAGGGTTACTATGTGGGTTATAGGGGTTATTAACCTACTTACTAAGCCCCCCCTGACCCTCCAAGTAAGGTGTACAGTTACTATATGGGTTATAGGGGTTATTAACCTACTTACTCAGCCCCCCCTGACCCTCCAAGTAAGGTGTACGGTTACTATATGGGTTATAGGGGTTATTAACCTACTTACTAAGCCCCCTGACCCTCCAAGTGGACTCCATAAAAAATCACTGCAAACTTGGTGAAATCGACCGAGGCTAGCTTCTGAAACTCCAAACCCTAGGTTGCTTTCAAGGAACTTAAGTTACCATAATGGGTGTATATTGTGAATAATAATAGGGTTCCCCCATATTTTCTTAAATTAAACTAACAGCAACCCAGAAACAGGATGGCGGCACTGTCTCACAACCCCTCCAAGAGGTGGGGACCACTCAGGCTTTGCATTAAATGGCCTTGTCCCAGTTCATTTGCGTTATTGCGATCCGCCCCACCCGCCTTTGCGCTGGAGCCCATGAGATGAGATGAAATCATGAGGATTTTTGCGCAAATAGGTCTGGGAGCCATGAAAACTGGACGCCACCCCTCCATGAGGAAAGATTTTCCCATGGCCAAGCCTTGTGCACGCCGGCGTGCTCAGACGGGAAGTGGTCTGCGGTTCGCTTCACCATTGCCTTACCCGGATCCTTCCAAGAAAAGGGGCTCCCCTTCTGGTGTAAGCCAGGCTATAAGGAACCTGGGCCGCCTCAAGAAGGAGAAAATCAAAGAAGATGATAACCCTAAATGAAAGTTTCCATGTTCATTTCCATTATGCCTATATAATCCCTATATTCCCCCTATATTACTATATTACCCTTATATTACCCCTATAAGGGCTTGATGTCATGTCAAGGGGTTGGCACGGTCTGCGTACGGGTGAGATCAGTCGATTTGGAAGAACTTTGCACCGATAGACCTCCTGTATGAACAATAGTCCAAACTCCTAGTATCCCCGTTAGAAACCCCTATAGTGGTCACTATACATAATCCCCTATATAAACCGCTAGGTAAGAATTTTAAACTACAGCTCATATGATGTGATAAGTCATGCAGTGGGTGCTCGACTGGTGCGGACGTATACCAGGTCTGCAAAGTGGACAAGGTGCAGATGGGTAGTTCCCAAAATTAGGGTTTATTTTTGGTACCCCTAAATATTGGGTGCCGTAATATAATCTATGAGTCATGACCAAAAGGGGCTCATAATTTCGAGAACAACTCCAATATCTCTCCAAATTGGGATACCATGAGATACTCCCAACTTTCAGGAAGTAGGATCCTTTAGTTTGCCGGGGATCCTGTCAAAAAAAGGCTGACTCAATTCAACGACACTGGGTCGCATCCCAGCGTAACCGTCCCCCTAGACCCTAAAACCTGAACCCTTAACCTCTAAACCCTAAACCGCTACACAAGATGTCTTCCAGGTGGTTCAACGACGAGTTGCTTCAGGTGTCGAAAGCGAGGTCGGTATGGCGATCCAGCTTTTTTTGCGTCGAACTTGAGCTTAAAGAGGCTGCTCAGAGGGTTTGGGTTCAGGGGTTACGGCTTAGGGTTTAGGGCTTAGGGAACCCCATACCCCTAGATTAAGGTTGGTTCCTAGGAATAGTCCTCGAACCATTTTAGGGTTCTTATCATTCAAAGCACCTTCCTTAATAAAGGGGTGGTGGGGCATCTGGGTGGGTGATGATCTACCTTGGAACACCAGCAATGTGAAGTCAACAATCTGAAAAGGAGGCGTGAGAATCAGACGCGTTTTTAGATTGGGGCCATCACGTAGGTGCCGATTTTCTTGCCATGATGCTAAGCGCATCATCTCTCCAGTATGCGAGCGGCAGTGGCTGTCGTTCATGTTTTCACCACGCGCGTTTTTCTGACCACAGCCAGCACAGTCTAGGCACCCTAACCCCTCCCCTTAAGAATGAACATCCACCCCCTCCAGTACTGAAGGTTTCCCTCTGATACTCTGATATTTCATGGTACATGTTGGGGAGCGGGGGTATTATCAGGGGGAGGTGATTAGTCAACAGCTCTAGCAGGTACTCGCTTGTGGAACACCGGCTCTTCTCCCAGCACCACTTCACAGGGCGCCTCCGTATGCAAAACGGTTAAAATCACCTTGGGCAATTTCCACAAACAAGGGGACTCCATCATTAATTTTAGTATTAGTACTATACCCAGAACTAATGCTTATGCTTACTAGCTACTCTAGGACTACGCCATATAGACCCCAAAATACGCGAATCCTTACTATGGGGATCCTCCCAAGAGCGACCCCTAATTCTGGGAAATCCCGATTTGTCCATTTAAAGATGGCCAACTCATTTGTTAAAGGCGAGCAGACCCAAATTCGACTCCAGAGCGGAGTGCCTCCGTACTCATGTGGAAAGGGTTGGCGCCATGTTTGACCAACAGGAAAATGCATGAGCACGAGGTTGCACTTCAGAAGCCATAAACTCTAAACCCTCTTGAACAAAACCCTATAGACCCTAAACCTTAAACGCGAGACCTTTAACCGCTGTTCGGATGCTATGACGTCCAAAGCACCTGCTGCATTAGGTCCACTGATTTACGAATTAACTCGACACTCACTTCCATACAGCTAGCAACGATAACAAGAACAAACATTATCGTGGCCATATTACAGAAAATAATCATAGCAACAGGAATTCCACAACTCCCAGCTGTTGGGCTGTGGCTTGGCAAGCAGCATTGTCTTTTCAGCCAAACAAGATAAGTCTTCATTACAGCAACGATTGGGTGGCCTGAAGAGAGGTGAATTATGTAACCTTGTGCTGCCTACAGGGACCCGAACCTTAGACCCTAAATCCTAAACCACTAAACCACTAAACCCTACATTATCCCTCCAGGTCATCTTTGGCCAAGCTCTTTGAGCAAGCCATGGGTGGCCTGTCTCACATTCTCCAAGTTCTTCTTCAACATCCTGGGCTGATGTTAAGGAACTTAACTTTAGCTACCATAATCAGCTAGGGTTTAGGCTTTAGGATCTGATTTTAAAAGCCTTCGTACCTTTTTGATGTGCAAGCATAACGCTAGGGAAGCTTCTTTGCCCGGGGGTCGGAAATCCATCTGAGGTTTAGGTTTCAGGGTTTACGCTACCATATTATGGGTATATAGCAAATTATAGGGTTTCCTGGGTTTCTCGACGATCGTCACTTAATTTAAGTTACCCTAAACCCTATACCCCAAAGCCTGAAACCCTACACCCTAAACCCTAAATCCTAAATCCCAAACCCTTATAAACCCTAAACCCTAAATCCTAAATCCCAAACCCTTATAAACCCTAAACCCTAAACCCAAAATTATCCAAAATCCTAACTCCCAAACCCTTATAAACCCTAAACCTAAATCCTAAATCCCAAACCCTTGTAAACCCTAAACCCTAAATCCTAAATCCCAAATCCTTACCCTAAACCCTAAACCCTATACCCTATACCCTAAACTTAACCTTAAACCCTGAATCCTAAACCCTAAATACTAAACCCTATACCCTAAACCCTAAATCCTATGCCTTAACCGCAGCCCAGGATCTGGGCCATAAGATACTTGATCTGGCTGTCCATCGACTCTAGGCTTCCTAGCGTGGAAACGATGAACTCGAAGATCCTGGGTTGCTGTTAAGGAACTTAAATTAAGTTACTATATTATCCACCATAATGGAGAATCAAATGGAAAAGAAAATGGAAAATGAAATGGAAACTGAGGAAAAAAGGGATTTACGGAACTTAAATTAAGTTACTATATTGGGGAAACCCTATTATTTACTATATATACCCATTATGGTAACTTAAATTAAATTCCTTAACAGCAACCCAGGATCTTTCTCTTGTCCTCAGGGCTTTAGGATTTGGGGTTTCTGGTTCAGGGTTCAGGGTTTAGACACGCGCATCGCACAGCTGTGCAGGCACGGCAAGTCCTGGTTTAGGGCTTAAGGTTTAGGGTTTGGGGCTCAGACTTATTTTCTTTTTTTCGGATCGTTTTCCTCGCAAGGAGCACCGTTTGGGTAGGGCCAGTGCCAAGGTGGATTCGGCCAAAGGGTTTAGGGTTTAGGGTTAGTAGTATGAACACTAGTAATAACAGTAATAATAGTGATAATAGTAATGTCCTCATCGCTGGATGCTTGGCAATTTGCCACCTTCAAGGACTCAATCTTGTTGCCTAGCTCCAGGGCGATGTCAAATGAGGTACAGCCATCGTCGCCGACCACACCCACATCCGTCGTAAAGACCAGTTCTAACTTCAGCTGGCTGGAGAGCAGAAACTCGAACAGGCACCAGACTCCTGGCGAGATTGCTGCAAGCTGGCTTGTCGGACATGCAGCTTCAAATCATCTCATGTCATGAAAAGTCCTGTCATGACTGTCAATCTGCCTGATATTTTGGGAACCTATAATATACCCCAGACCCTCAAGCCTAAACCGTCCTCAAAATAGACCCCAAATAAGGAGGCCCTAAACCCACCCCCAAAATAGACCCTAAATAATGAAGGCTTCTTCTTATAAAGGGTCTCTTCTGCGAGGTCAACTGGCCCAGTTCAACTAAAGGTACTTGGTGTCTCCCCAAAACTAGGGGGTGCCTTTGCGGGGGTCGCAATAAGAAGGATCAAAGAATTTTGGGGTCCATGCAGGGGCCACTTAGTTGTGGAAACCATCACCTCCAGCCCACTCTAGCCAAGGCTCTTGTGAGGGGCTGCACCTCGTGATCCAGGACCATGGCTACTCCTTTGAGGATTCCGCTGTTGAGCACCTGTGCGAAGGCGCTGTCCATGATGGTGGCTCCCAGCTCCCCCGCGATGTCCCACTGGTTGTTGGCGAAGGAACAGATCCAGTAAGTGGCCTCTCTCCAGACCTGACCCTCCTTGGACAGCGCGTGCGAGCGGAGGGAGCGCACGAAGTGCGCGAAACCAGTTCCCCATGAGTGGGAAACAAAGTACCAGACCTGCTTGCCACCCCATAAGGTAACAAATGAAACTTGCTTGCTTCGCGTGAGGGGCCTCACAATGTTGGCCACAATGAAGTGCATGTTTCTCTCCAGAATGAAGCTCTCGAAGTGAGCCCACAGCTCCCAGAAAATCTGCATCGGCAGCCCCTGGTTCCGAGGGTGACGGGCGTCTGGGCCGGGATGCGGCTCACACTGGATCCGCCCACCGTACTCCGCCAAAGCCATGGAGAAGGGTGTGGTACGGTAGCGGCGGCTGATGAGCCACGCCACCACGGGGTGCAGGACAGCTGCAAGCAGGAGCACCGGAAGAGCGCAATACATCACTGTGACAAGGACATGCATCACCTGATTTTCCGATGCGGCTGCCACTGCCAGACAGACTGGCAGAATGACTGTTGCACACAGAACTCCAGACAACAGCGCTATGGGGCGCCAGGCGCCAATGGCTTGCAGGAAGCCCGTGCACGATGCACAGTCAAACGGCACCACCACATCTTGGACCTGCAGCTTCCCGGGTGCGACGCTGAGCACCGAGACGGTGTTGGCCTTCTTCGGATCGAAATCCAGCCAATGGAGGCCGGTCTGACACACACGAAAGGAAATGTGTCCATGCACTAGTCGTGCAAGGCGTTGAGGAAGGTCCACGATGGGGCCCTGCACGGATATCGTCAGGCACCTCTTGCACTTCACATCCACAAGGCCGACGGCATCTTCGCTGGTGTACTGCGACTTCGCCTCAAGCACTACCAGCGGTGCCTGCAGGACCTCAAGCAGAGCCAAGATCACCGCAACACAGACGGCAGCTGCTGCGAGGAGCGGCCCAAGGGTTTCCACATCCTTTGGCCACGGATGGCACTGATCCAGTCTGCCATGCGACCAAGCATTGTAGGCGGGGCATTGGCGGCAGGTGCCGTTCTGAAACTCCCGATGCAATTCACAGAAGGCGCATGTCTGCAGAAGGTCCTGAATAGGCACAAGCTCACGGCCCATGAAGCGCTCACTGGTGATCTGCTGGGAAGCGCAGGTACAAGGTGCCATGGAACCATTTGAGACCAAAACAGCATCTGGGCAGCGAAGCACCGAAGTGCTCAGAACGTGCAGTTCCCTCTTGCTGGCATTGAAAGCAATGCCCTGGCTGCAGTTGGGACACGAGACTGCGAGGGATTCGACGGAGTAGCTGCTGTTCACGGCCAGCACCAGCACCTCGCGGGGTAACGTCTGGTACTCGATGCGGATGCCGTCGATCACTGCATGTTCCGTGCGAGTGCTCAGCAAGGGACCGTACCACGAGTGGAGCTGAATGCCCGACATGCGCACGACCTCAGACTGACAAGCCGCCATGGACAACAGGCCCAAGCCCAGACGGCCGCTTGCATTCAGGGCTGCATCCTCTGCCACCCTCAATGTGCGGTTTGCACAACTGCTCGAACAGTTCCCATTGCTCAAGGTTAGGCCGTGGCCGCCCACTGCGCCCGTCATCGTAAGTGCAGATCGCCTTCCAACCTCCAGGCAGGCTGCGCCCAGCACGCTGGAAACTTCCGTGCCCTCCGCATCGCGCACCCGCAGCCGGGATCCGTTGGCGACCAGCAGCTGGCCGTGCACGCGGCCTGCGCTGAACGTCCGCGAGGCTGTGGTGTTGCGGATGTCCATGGAACCGTTGCGGATGGCCATGCCCGACCGAGCCGCAAATGCGCCTCCATCACGGCCAGCTGAAGCAAGGTGAACGCTGATATTGCTGTCTGTGAGTGTGGCCGCACCTGCAGCGAAGCCTCCGCCATCTGCCCCCGCCGTGGTCCTGGACATGGAGATCGTGGATGAAGAAACTGCCAAATCCTCCACATAAAAGCCACCTCCATGCTGCCCAGCACTGGCATTCAGGAAGCTGATCGCTGAGCTGCCGAACACCCTCAGGCCACCCCCCACAAAGAGGCCTCCGCCACTTGCCGAGTTTGCGTGGCAATCAGCAGTCATCACCCTTGACTGCCCCGAGACCACAGCCTCTTGAAACGTCGCGAAGCCTCCGCCACGCCCACCAGCTGTGGTATTCTGAATGCTGACTGTTGCACCATCGGAAATGCGAAGGCTCTGCTCTGTACTGAAGCCACCTCCATCCTGCGACTTTGCGAAGCAATCAGAGATCCTCACCGTGGAATTCTCAGAGACCGAAACATCTCCAGTAGCCGCAAAACCGCCGCCGCTTTCCTCAGCTTCCGCGCTCCGAATGACCAAAGCAGATGCCCTGGTTACCTGAAAGCTCCGTGCGCTGAAGCCTGCAACAATGCCAATGACTGCAGCCATTGGGAGCTTCAGGTTTTAGAATTGTTTGCTTGTGGGCAACATTGGCTGATTAGTTCTGAAGCCTTAATGGCGACACTGAAGCTACATGCACTTCTATCATCTTCTATCCGTGTACAGTACGTACTACAAACAGCATAAATCCAGAAGTGGCTCCTAGACCTGTCACATCCAGAAGACCTGTCACACTCTAGAAGCACAATTTCTTGCTCTGTGTGTGAGGGCCTCCACCGCTGCGTAAGATTGCGCGGCTGCCAGAAATGGTGATTTTGGAGTGCTTTGTGACGTTGACCTCACCTGCAACGAAACCTCCTCCACTTTTCTTTGCCGTTGCATGGTCAATCCCAATGATTGACCCGTTGACGACGCGCAAGCCGCCCTCAACCTTGAAGCCACCGCCATGTGATGAGATTGCATGGCAGTTGGAAACTGACACTTGCGACCCATCATCAACAAGGACCTCCTCCTTTGCCATGAAACATCCCCCATCGCCCATGGCTGTGGCATTCAGAACGCTGATGGCTGAGCTGTCTGTCAGCTGCAAACTTGCTGCCTGGAAGCCCCCGCCAGCTCCCGTTGCTGCGCTGCTGTCGGAGATCGCCAACACGGAGCGACCGGCGAGGGCAACATCTCCTGCAAAGAAACCTGGGTTTTTGTTGAACCGCTATTAAAACAAACATTGCTTATCTATATTGAGCCCAAGTATACATAAAAATGTGAATTGTGGTAGTTTCCCAAAATAGGGGTAGCCCCAAATATACTATAGTCCTTATTATAGGGACCTTTTTTGGGAAACTCCTAAATGAGCTATAGTCTAAACTCCTAGTATCCCCCTTCATATCCCTTATAGTAGTCCCTTATATAATCCCCTATATAACCCCCTTTAAGGAGTTTAGACTATAGCTCAAATGTTGTGCAACAAGAACCTAGAAACCTCCACCAGCACTCCTGGCAGTGGCAGTGTGTACGTTGATGGCTGAGCTGCCGGTCAAGAGCAGGTTCCGATAAACATGGAATCCTCCGCCAGAGTGCAGCTTTAGGGTATAAGGTTAAGGGTTTAGGGTTTAGGGTGTAGGGTTTAGGGTTTAGGGATGGAATCCTCCGCCAGAGTCCGAGATTGCACTACAGTTGGTCACGGAAATGGTGGACTTGTCATCAACGATAACCACCTGGGTTGCTGCTAAGGAACTTAGATCAAGTTACCATGATGGGTGAATATGGTAAATAATAGGGTTTCCCCTAATATAGTAACTTAAATCTGAAAAATTAAGTTCCTTAACAGCAACCCAAGAACTGATGATGACTTGAAGCCTCCTCCCTGCTTTGCGGCCTTGGCATTCTGAATATTGATTGTCGAGCTTCCAGTTGCCTGCAAACTCCCGGAAACGAAACCTCCGCCGTCTCGCGAACTCGCAGTACAGTTCGAAACAACCAAAGCAGAAGCCCTGGCGATTTCGACCTGATTGTGCGCGTAAAAACATCCTCCCCTTGCTGCTGTAGCATGCTGAACCCTGATGGCCGAACTGTCCGTCACTAGCAGGGTCTTCTTGGTAGCAAATCCTCCGCCTCCATCGGAAGCTGAATGACAGTTGGAAAGCTTCATGGTGGACGTACCAGCAACACGGACGTCTCCAAATGCAAAAAATCCCCCTCCGCTTGACACAGCTGTGGCATTCTGGATGTTGATTGCTGAGCTGTTCGCGAGCTGCAAACTCCCAGCAAGCCAGAAGCCTCCCCCAAACTTCGCGAAGTTGTCAGAGACTGTCACCTCCGAGCCCTCGTTGACGAAAAGTTCCTCTGGGTTCTTGTTGAAATACTATTGAAAAAAATCTCTCTTTTTTTAATTGATATTAAAAAAGACAATTGTTTAATTGATATTGCACCCAGGTATCCATAAAAATGTAAAATTTTGTTCTACAAGAGCCCAGTCCTGTGTCTTGATGGCTCCCCCTTTCTCTTGAGCAGTCGCATTGTGAACGATGACTTGTGAGTTGATGGCCACTAAGAGGCTCCCGGCCTTTATACCTCCTCCGCCCTTTGCACAGGTGTTGGAGATTTGAAGTCTTGAGTCTTCAGCGACAAGCACGCGATCGAATGCTGCGAAGCCCCCACCCACATCCTTTGCTGAGGCATTCTCAATGATGAGAACTGACCCGCTTCGCACCTCAAGGTCAGCCCCTTGATCACCTTTGGCTCTGGCCCCCTCCATGTTTGTAACGCTGTCTTGAATGGCAAAGGCTCCACCATCATTCTCGGCATGGCTATTGCAGATTTCCAGTTGAGAACTATTGGCAACTGTAGCGTGGCCCCTGACAAAGAAGCCTCCTCCACTTCCCCCTGCCCTGGCATTGTCAATATTGAGCCATGAGCTCTGAAACTGCACAGAACCCTCAACCCAGAAGCCGCCACCTTCTCTCCCTGCCCAGGTCTGCTGAAGCTCAATTGTGCTAGCAGATACAGTCATGCCGTCAGATGCCCAAAATCCACCTGCTTCTAGGACCGCGATAGCATTGTGAATGCGGATGAGCGAATTCTCCTGCCCAGGCCATTAGCACCAGTGCGGCTGGAAAAGCTGACTCTCATAGTGGCAGAACAGAAGGAGCAGGGGCAGCAGAAGAATAGCAGAGGAAAGGCAGAGAAAGGGTAAAGAAAGGACTTGATGCCGAGGCAACACCGATGCTCTATATGCAGACCTGCTCTTGCAACAAACATCTTGCTACACCCATGTACCGGTGTACTGAGATCCGCACTTGGACATCAACTTGACCTTCTGCATAGAAGCCCGCACCACGCTCCGCAAAAGTCATCGCAATGGCAAGCTGGGAGGCTCCGCGGATCTTCCTGAGCATTCGCAGCCTTCTCTCCGACACATCACCTACGACCAACGCATCAACCTGCAAGATCTTGCACAGAAAATGCAACAAAGGAAACCAACGCCGCACATTTGACAAAGTTTCACTGCACCAGAAGCATATAAGCCGCCGCCATGGTTATTCACAATACCCTGCTCCTCCTGCTCCTTGGCAGCAGCGTGCTCTATGCACAGGCGTGACGCGCCGGTCAGCGTCAGGTCACCACCGGCCGCACAGCCCCCGCCCTTCAGCGCTCGCGTGCCCCGAACCTTGGCTATGGGCTGGAGACTGCTGCATGATGTGAGCGTGCCAGCGTCATATCTTACCGCGACATCCACCCAAATTGCTTTGCTGACAGACTGAGGCTGAGGGACCGTGACGTTCGACTGCTGGACAAAGGTCAGGGCCCCACGGGAAGAGAAGGCACCGCCCATGTCTGCGGTTCCTGAAGTTTGCGAATGCCATGCTTCCAGCTGCGCATCTTCAAAGGTCAAGTTCCTGGGTGTTGAGACAATATCTGAAACTTTTGAAAACGAGCTCTTCTTGAAAGTCAAGCTTCTGGGCTTGCAGGCGCAGATCCTTCAAGTGGATGTGGCCAGTGACGTGCAAGTCACCCTCGGTCTCCAGCGTCAGCAGGCCGCCGCTGCTGACGAGGAACGCAGGCAGTCCGTCCCGACTGGGACCAACCAGGCGGCAGCTGGAAACAGTTTGGGACCTCAGCTCCACAAGGACAATCGCGAAATGCCTGTGCACCTGAACGTCTTTGCGTGCACATGGCTAAACTTCCCAGAAGCCGAGGGGCGCCGCGTGGACTCGCAGACACCCGACTGGCACTTCGAGGCCTCTGCAAAGCACATCCCAGCTGGTGGCCCCGCAATCCTGGCAAGGGCACCAGTGCATCAACCTCTCCCCGACTCCCCGCAAGACTGCTGGGCCTGCCTCAAGCTGCCGACCACGTGCTCCGCCCTCCTGGCTGCCTGCTACTGAGAATTCCCTTCCCTGGAAGCAGGAATGAAGAAACCAGCTGCAGACCCTGGACAGAGGCTCTTTGTAGAAACAAGCCAGAACACCGGCCATGAACGAACAAAACCGAAGCCACTACTTCTGAGTATTACTACTATCATTAGTACTATTACGTTACTACTATTACTACTAATGCTTTTACTATGATTGCAAGTGTTCTTACTATTACTATAGAACCCTGCGTTTAAAATGCGCTGTTCCTTTTTTTATAGCTTGAGGGCTTGCCCCAGGCGAACGTGCATGAAAACGACCGAAACACTAGTACGAGGCCAAGTTGCTCAGGTTTTGCTGCACAAGTGTGCTAGGACGCCACTTGCCGAGCGAAGATAATGAAGCCAGGAACAAGGCTGAAAGCAGAGCTGTGAACAGGTTCAGCGGCTTCAGCGCTTTAAGGCAAACTTCGAACATGGCGGGTTAGGTTGAGACACATTGTTATAGCCGCGTAGGATTTGGACACGCCGAATTCCTCTCAGTTGCTGAATGTTGCAACAGTCCCGATGTATCGCAAAGAACTGACAACAGCAGACATCCCGGTGACACCCCAATCTTCTGTACTTGCCCTTCCCTTCTAGGTATCCGTCCGGAAAAATCGAAATTGATCTGTGGATTGCACAAGGTGTAGACCTAGGCGAAACCTCCTCAATGGGACAACTGGTCACTTTTCAAACTCCGTGCCAACTACTTAAGCAAGCTACTTTGGGAAAACATGACTGCGTAAAGCATCCTCAGCTCAAGTTGCAATGCAAAGCCCATGAACGACTGGGTTGCTGTTAAGGAACTTAATTTTGAGTTAACGTAATGGGTATATGCAGTGATTAAAATGGTTTGCAAAATCTAGCATCTTCAATGAAGTTGCTTAATAGCAACCCAGACGAGTTGCATGGTAACGGTCCGATGCTTTGATCATAAGCTTGCTCAAGAGACTCAGTCACACGGCTTTTGCGTGATGTGTGAATAAATCTGAGAAGAGGGGGCTTCCAAAAACTAGGGGCACCTGTTTTGAGGTCCCTAAAATGTGGCCTATAATACTTTGGGGTCTATCTGGGGGTCCCCCTTTCTAGGGAAATTGCCAACACAGGAGGCGCCAAAAAGGCTTCCTTTGCCCTCATCTGTGACCAAGACGTTGTAGAAGACCATCAGTGGCATGCCCTACATTGTCAAGGTTGCTGAATAACATCTGGCGCATGAGCCGCCGTATTTGGTCGTCCATGCGCTCTAAACTCCCGAGGGATGAAATGATGAAATCGAAAATCTTTCTCTTGTCCTCATCGCTGGATGCTTGACAGCCTGCCACCTCCAAATGCCGTAGCCGTTTACCCACAATCAATGCGATGTCGAAGGAGGTGCAGCCAGGGTCCCCGATCACGCCAACATCTGTCGTAAAGACCAGCTCCAAATTTAACTGGCTCGAAAGTAGGAACTCAAAGAGACACCACACTCCTGGCAAAACGGGTTTGCAAATTATTGGCCGAGAAGTCTTAGGAGCCCGCAAAATCAAACAAAAAATCATGCGACAATTCGGCCCATAAGGCCAAGGCTCTTGTGAGGGGCTGCACCTCGTGGTCCAGGACCATGGCTACTCCTTTGAGGATGCCGCTGTTGAGCACCTGTGCGAAGGCGCTGTCCATGATGGTGGCTCCCAGCTCTCCTGCGATATCCCACTGGTTGTTGGCAAAGGAACAGATCCAGTAAGTGGCCTCTCTCCAGACCTGACCCTCTTTGGACAGCGCGTGCGAGCGGAGGGAGCGCACGAAGTGCGCGAAACCAGTTCCCCACGAGTGGGAAACAAAATACCACACCTGCTTGCCACCCCATAAGGTAACAAATGAAACCTGCTTGCTTCGCGTGAGGGGTCTCACAATGTTGGCCACAATGAAGTGCATGTTTCTCTCCAGGATGAAGCTCTCGAAGTGCGCCCACAATTCCCAGAAAATCTGCATCGGCAGCCCCTGGTTCCGAGGGTGATGGGCGTCTGGGCCGGGATGCGGCTCACACTGGATCCGCCCACCGTACTCCGCCAAAGCCACGGAGAAGGGTGTGGTACGGTAGCGGCGGCTGATGAGCCACGCCACCACCGGGTGCAGGACAGCTGCAAGCAGGAGCACCGGAAGCGCGCAATACATCACTGTGACAAGGACATGCAACACCTGATTTTCCGATGCGGCTGCCACTGCCAGACAGACTGGCAGAATGACCGTTGCACACAGAACTCCAGACAACAGCGCTATGGGGCGCCAGGCGCCAGTAGCTTGAAGGAAGCCCGTGCACGATGCGCAGTCAAACGGCACCACCACATCCCGGACCTGCAGCTTCCCGGGTGCGGCGCTGAGCACCAAGACAGTGTTGGCCTTCTTCGGATCGAAATCCAGCCAATGGAGGCCGGTCTGACACACACGAAAGGAAATGTGTCGATGCACTAGTCGTGCGAGGCGTTGAGGAAGGTCCATGCTGGGGCCCTGCACCGATATCGTCAGGCACCTCTTGCACTTCACATCCACAAGGCCGACGGCATCTTCGCTGGTGTACTGCGACTTTGCCTCAAGCACTACCAGCGGTGCCTGCAGGACCTCAAGCAGAGCGAAGATCACCGCAACACAGACGGCAGCTGCTGCCAGGAGCGGTCCAAGGGTTTCCACATCTCTTGGCCACGGATGGCACTGATCCAGTCTGCCATGTGACCAAGCATTGTAGGCGGGGCATTGGCGGCAGGTGCCGTTCTGAAACTCCCGATGAACTTCACAGAAGGCGCATGTCTGCAGAAGGTCCTGAATAGGCACCAGGTCACGGCCCATGAAGCGCTCACTGGTGATCTGCTGGGAAGCGCATGTACAAGGTGCCATGGAACCATTTGAGACCAAAACGGCATCTGGGCAGCGAAGCACCGGAGTGCTCAGAGCGTGCAGTTCTCTCTTGCTGGCATTGAAAGCAATGCCCTGGCTGCAGTTGGGACACGAGACTGCTAGGGATTCGACGGAGTAGCTGCCGTTCACGGCCAGCACCAACACCTCGCGGGGTAACGTCTGGTACTCGATGCGGATGCCGTCGATCACTGCATGTTCCATGCGAGTGCTCAGCAAGGGACCGGACCACGAGTGGAGATAAATGCCTGACATGCGCACGACCTCGGACGGACAGGCCACCATGGACAACAGGCCCAAGCCCAACTGGCCGCTTGCATTCAGGGCTGCATCCTCTGCCACCCTCAATGTGCGGTTCGCACAACTGCTGGAACAGTTCCCATTGCTCAAGGTTAGGCCGTGGCCGCCCACTGCGCCCGTCATCGTAAGTGCAGATCGCCTTCCAACCTCCAGGCAGGCTGCGCCCAGCACGCTGGAAACTTCCGTGCCCTCCGCATCGCGCACCTGCAGCCGGGATCCGTTGGCGACCAGCAGCTGGCCGAGCACGCGGCCTGCGCTGAACGTCCGCGAGGCTGTGGTGTTGCGGATGTCCATGGAACCGTTGCGGATGGTCATGCCCGACCGAGCCGCAAATGCGCCTCCATCACGGCCAGCTGATGCAAGATGAACGCTGATATTGCTGTCTGTGAGTGTGGCCGCCGCTGCAGCGAAGCCTCCGCCATCTGCCCCCGCTGTGGTCCTGGAAATGGAGATCGTGGATGAAGAAACCGCCAGGTCCTCCACAGAAACGCCGCCCCCGTGCTGCCCAGCACTTGCATCACGGATGATCACCGAGCTGCCGATCATCCGCAAAGTCCCCCTGGCAAAGAGGCCCCCCCCGCCTCCTGACAGAGCCTGGCTTCGGATCATGATCAAGCTGGACCTATCAGCCAGGAAGACTTCCCCAAAAGCAGCAATGCTTCCTCCGGATCGCAAAGCCGTAGCGTTCTGCATGAAAATTGCAGAGTTGCTGGTGACTTCCAAGTCCTTCTGCACCCTGAAGCCTCCACCAGTCAGCGCTTTGCTGCATGAAACGTTCAGTGAGGACTCTTGAGCAATCAGAAGCCTCCCCCAGAGCAAGAAACCTCCTCCATGCTTCCCGGCGCTGGCGTTCTGAATGCTGATTGCGGAGCTATTTGTCAGAGACAGCCCCTCCTCAGCGTTGAAGCCCCCCCCATCTCCTGCAATTGAGCCACTTCCTGAGATGTTCACCCTGGATCCCTCGGAAAGAACCACTTCTTTCACGGCACTAAATCCCCCGCCACTACTCTCCGCCCGGGTATTGTTAAGGATGATGATTGAGCCCCGGGTCACTTCCAAGCCCTTCTGAGCTCTGAAGCCTCCTCCCTCACCATGGAGCGCGTGGCTATCAGAAATTGCCACCCTGGATTTCATTGCGACCGTCACTTCTCCGCCCGCAAGGAAACCTCCTCCACTCAACTGTGCTGTTGCGTTTTGGACCAAAATTGTTGATCTGCTGGCCACGTGCAAGCTCAAGCACTGGAAACCTCCTCCATCCTCTGCAGCCGTACTGTTGACCATTGTGACGTTGGATTCGCCTGCAACAACCACTCCGCCAGAGGTAAAGAAGCCTCCGCCGCCCCCACCTGCCCTGGCATTCTGAATGTTGACAGCTGAGCCAGTTGCCACTTGAAGGTGCCTACCCACGTAAAAGCCCCCGCCGTCATCTGATGTTGCTTGGCTGTCTGCAACTGTCAATGCAGACTGCCACGCCACAACAACATCACCAAACGAGCCGAAGCTTCCTCCAGATGTTTTTGCTGTGGCATTTCGGACGGTGACCTGTGAGCTGTTGATCAGGATGGAGCCCACCGAGAAGAAGCCTCCGCCTCGCCCTGACAGCGCATAGCTGTCCGAGATGTCCACTTTGGCCCATCCCAAAAACATCTCTTCAGCAACGATGAACCCTCCTCCCCAGCCACCAGCAGTAGCACGCTGAATGCTGATGGCTGAGCCGTTGCTGACGTGCAAGCCCTTGTGGGCAGCGAAGCCTCCGCCATCTTTTGAGATCGCATGGCTGTCGGAGATCGTTAGTCTGGATCCCCACGTAACAAGAGCCTCTCCTGTGGAATCAAAACCTCCTCCGTTCCAGGCTGCTGTCGTGCCTTGAATATTTACTTCTGAATTGTTTGTCACCTGCAGGCTCTTCTCACCGGTGAAGCCTCCGCCATCTCCCGAGATGGAACGGCACTGGACAACTGACAGAATGGAATCCTCAGCCACTAGAATTTCCCCATCTGCCCAGAATCCACCCCCTGAGGACTCAGCTGCCGCGTTCCTGACGCTTAACGTTGAAGAGCCAGTGACACTCAGACCTGTTGTGTAGAAGCCTCCGCCAGTGCCCAAAAGTGAATGGCTCTTTGAAAGCGTCAGCCTGGATGCCCCAGCCACGACAACGTCGCCCAGTGCCAGGAACCCTCCTCCACTTCCCTGGGCTGTCGCCTTGTGAATGCTAATTATGGATCTGTCGCTCACACGAAAGTGCGCTGCAGTGTAGAAGCCTCCACCAGTCTGAAAGTTGGCACGACAAACAGTGAGTGACACTGTGGACCCGACGGCCACGGCTACCCCTTCGTATACAATGAAACATCCTCCCCACTCCTGTGCTGTGGCATTCCTGGGTTGCTGTTAAGGAACTTAAATTAAGTTACCATAATGGGTGTATATATACATATAGTAAATAATAGGGTTTCCCCAATATAGTAACTTAATTCAAGTTCCTTAACAGCAACCCAGATTCTGTATGCGGATGGCGGAGCTGTGGGTCACCTGCAGAGTCTTGTCTACGTAGAAGCCTCCGCCGTTTCTGAAAACTGAATGGCAATTGGAAATGGTCACAGTGGACTCCTCAATCACAACGCTTTCAGACACCAAGAAGCCTCCTCCACTTCCCCGTGCTGTCGCATTTTGAATGTGAACGGCTGATCTGCCGCTCATGCGTAGGCTCTTTGACACGTAGAAGCCTGCACCGTGCCGCAACGCGCGGCAGTCAGAAAACGAGAGGTTGGAGGCACCACCAACCAGCACCTCTCCAACTGAAAAGAACCCTCCTCCGCTCCTTCCTGCTGTAGCGTTGTGCACTTTGACAGCAGATCTGCTCGTCACTTGCAGGCCTTGTTCCATATGAAAGCCTCCACCATGTCCCGAGATCGTGCGGCTATGAGAAATTGCAACCACAGACTGATTGGCAATGACAACTTTGCCCAAGGCACAAAGTCCTGCTCCATGCCGCCCTGCTGTGGCATGCCGAATGTGGAGCGACGCCGCGTTCAGTCTCAATGCCCCAGCAATGTAGATGCCACCGCCGAATCTCGAGATTGCAGTGGTCTCTCTCAAGTCAAGGACTCCTGCATCCAAAGTCAGCGAAGCCAGCGCAACAAAGCCTCCTCCAGATTCGGCAGCAGTGGTGCGCCGAAGGCGTATCAAAGATTCCTGAACATCTCCGCCGACTCTGCAACAAAACTTTGGGTTTTAGCTCGCTGCCGAATCTGTCTACTGAGGTTCCCGCCAAGATGTCAACTGCACCCTCTGCAAAGAAGCCCCCACCAAAAAAGGCAGTAGTCGTCTCAACGGAAAGCTGAGAGCCCCCATGAAGCCTCCTGGTACTGTAAGACATGTAGGCACTAAGTTTCGAGTCGTAACTGCACTGCACACAGCTTTGACCCGAATCTCATGCTACGATGAGCTGAACTGCCATCAAAAGTCAATTCGCCCTTTGTGAAGATTCCGCCGCCACGGTTCGCGGCGGCATGCTGCACAGAGAGGCGTGACCCGCCGGCTAGCGTCAGGTCACCACCGGCCGCACAGCCCCCGCCCCTCAGCGCTCGCGTGCCCCGAACCTTGGCTATTGGCTGGAGACTGCTGCATGATGAGCGTGCCAGCGTCACATCTTACCGCGACATCCACCCCAAATTGCTTTGGTGACAGACTGAGGCTGAGGGACCGT
>CAJNIZ010043978.1:36376-52813 GCA_905231905.1 Symbiodinium pilosum
CACGGCGTCAGCCCTTAAATAATATAGTAGTTTCCATTTTCTTTTCCATTCTCCCTATATAACCCCTATATATACCCCATATTCTATCCATGTAAGGGGGACCCTAAACCCCAAACCCAAGTAGCCCTCCCACGGATCTTGCAGGCTTAGAGCCAGTTATTGAGGGGAAGGTGCCGTGGGCACTGCGAATTTTCAGCATTGCATGTAGCAATCACTTCGAGGCAGCCGTGTGGTAGCCAATGTTGTGGGTTCTTGTGGCTTACAACAAGAGAGCGCCTAGACAGAACCCTAGGCCCCTAAACCCCTTAGACAAAACGCCTTTCCCTAAACCGTATACTCATGGCTTAAGCCGCACACCTACAATGGTGGGCAGCGCCTATCCTTGCTTGACATCGATGCCGCAGGCCGACCTACCTAGACTTGCCTCAGCACAGCCACGGGCACGGTAGCACTCACCTGAGGCCCGCTACCAACCAGTGCCTTTCCTGAGCCCCCTCCCAGGATGAAGCCTTGCCAAGGCCAGCAAGAATCCCGAAATCAAAGATCAACAGATTAGAAATTGGCTGCTTCTACGGGCCTTCAAAAGGTCTCCCAGGTTTTCTGGGCCTGTCAAAAACCTTGGACTGTCGAAGCAAGAAGGCGCTACTAGCTGCAACTTGAGAGCAGGTCGGACGAAAGCTAGATCACAGCAAGCGAGTCGGATGTTTTGCTTACACATGCTGATCGAGTGTTGCCCGGGTGTCCCTACAGAACCTAATTATAATATGGCTTCCATGCCTTCCGTTTGATTCTCCGTTGTTACAATAGAATAGAATCCCCATATATGTATATACATATATGTACATATAAATATATATATATATGGTCTAGCGTCCCTCTCCTCCCCTGTCTGTGCTGCCTGTGGTTGTTGTAGTGGGCTGTGGGAACTTATGGAACACTAAGATTATCACATCAGTCCTTGCCATCCATATGAAACTTGTCTATGGACCTTATGTGAGCAGCATGCACCCCTGCCTTTCTAGTGGCGCCTGTCGTTGTTGTAGTGGGGTGTGGGAACCTATGGAACAATAAGATAAACTCATCAATCCTTGCTATCAATATGAGCTATAGTCTAAAGTCCTAGTATCTCCCCTTAAAAACCCTAGAGTACTCCCCAATATTATCCCCCATATAACCCCCCTTTAAGGACTTTAGACTATGGCTCATATGCACCCTATTGTCTCCAGGATGAAGCCCCGCCTCGCCGTGTGTGCCTTTGTCCTTTTGGTGGTTGTCCAAGGAGTAAAAATACAGATCCTTGCTATTCATGGACTATTCGGGGAGGAAACACAATGTGGGGAGGAACCGAATTAGCTAGTATTTCTTCATCCTGCCTCTTAATCCTACAGAGTATTTACCCTTAAATTCAGCTGGAACACGGAATAAACGCATAATTCCTTGGCTTTCATATGAACTATTTGCTCTTCCACCCTTGTGAACTAAGTAGGGCGAGAAAACACATGAATATTGCGTAATCCTGCTGAGCATGAGCCATTAAATCGTTGCCAGCTAAGCGGAGTAATGGGGCCATCATGCACCCTAGTGTCTGCAGGAAGAGCCCCTTCTCCACCTCCCCTGTGGCCACTGTGTTTTCTTGTATTTGTGTCTGGTTCATGGCGGTTGTGCAAGGAATCTGGCTTTTTGAGATCTGCAACATCAAAAATGTGAGACTGCAAAAACGCTGACAGTTACGAGAATCCTGAACCAGACACCCGCCATCGCTGAGAGCATTGGGGGGGCGGGGGGCGCGGGCTACCGACACGGCGAGACGGAACAATTTATCCCTACATAATCCCTGCATAATCCGCCTTCTTGCGTCCTACACGGCAACTCGCAGGCACAACCACTTGGGCAACACCCGATCAACATGCGTAAAAAATCTGTCCGGCTCGTCTGTTGTGATCTTGCCCCCCTCTCCTGTGGATCCCCCCGATCTACGTTTCTTGATTGAATGACCCAGGTTTAAATGAATGTCTGAGCACGCCTGTCGGTCATAGTTTGGCAGGTTTGCATTGGAAGATTGGCATGCCTATGTTTAAGCAGTCTCGCTCAAGGTGAGATGTTTGTTGTTTTAGGTGGCAGCTGGGGGCGGGGGGACGGAGTTTGCCTGATATATCAGGCATAGGTGGGGGGGGCTCACCTTCAAATCTGTGATATATTGGACCAAGTCGTCCCCAAAGTTGACCATAGCCCCGGGGACTATATTGGTAAAGCTCCAAGGAGCTAGCTTTCGTGAACATGCGTTTTGTTGCTGAGCAAGATGGATCGATCTGACTGAGTTTGGGTCCTAAACCCTAATAGGAATGGTTTCAGGTGGTTTGGCGGCCAGGGACGGCGTCCACACGAAACCCTGAACCCTAAACTGCTTTCTTGCAGATCAAGCCGCCTTCCAAGCTCCGTCGCGGCTCACCTGCCTCTAGGGTTTAAGGTTTAGGGCTTAGGAAGGTTTAGGGTTTAGACACGCGCATCGCACAAGTGCAGGCACGGCAACGACTGTCCAGGATTTCGGGTTTAGGGCTTAGGGCAGGCAACCCAGGGCTCACGTCTCTGCTGGGAAGCGGTGTATACAAAGAATCTTGCGGTTAAGGGCTTAGGGAGGTAAAAACATCGGGACTGCATTCTTTTTCAGAGAGGCAGAGGGAAACATGTGTACGGAATACTTTCAGATTGCAAGGATTAAGGAGGTTGGAGGATACATTTGGTCCGGACCAAAGGGTGACTCCCATGGGGCTTGAGGCAGCAAACCCTTATGATTGCTAACAAAACTTCCCAAACCCTAAACCCTAAGCCTTTTCACAAGTCTGACTAGTGTCCCATCGAGTTGCTTGTGGAAGGCTCTCGAAATGGCAAGCTGATCACTGCCTCAGAAAGCACCATGTAACAGAATCACAACTGGAGAAAGCTGCATAGCTTGCTTTGGAGATGGGTTGCTGCCCACTGATGAGGCTAGCCAGCTACCATTTTCATGACCACAACCCTGCTGAAACTGCAGCTAAGGACTGTTGCACTGGCACAACACAATGTCTCATGCAATCCACACCTTCTGTTCTTAAGTCTTCGGGCGCCATCTGTACGTGACAAAGAGTCAACTTGCCGAGCCAAGAGGCTGAGAGAACCCCGGGCTCCCTGGCGCTCGGTGACCCAGAGATCCTTCACGCACACTGCATGTGAAAGAGTATCTGAGTATCTGCTCTGGTTCCATCAGCAATGCTTCAACGCAGAAGTGAGTTGGCCGACAACAGTTGCGAGAGGGCTAAGCTTGCTACCCAATGCCCCCTTCTGCTACATGACCCATCGCCTCCTTCGTTCGGTTGAAGCTGCGTACGAAGGCAGACTTCCTCAGCAAAGCCCATTATGAGGTAAGATGGGCCATGTACTTCCCCGTGCTTCCCTGATCTCAATTAGGGCATCGTTTCATGAATGGAACAAGCTCTCTGGAGTCGGCAGTGCCCTGTGCCCACATGGGCATTGTCAGCCCTGTGTCCTCACACAGAATGTCATTGTAGGATGCCAAGACTTCTCCAACCCTCGCAGAGGACACACGCCTTGATCCCCCCTTCTATTAGTCAGGTCGGCTCGTGCTGCCGAGGCTCTGAGACAGGCTAGCAGCTACGGCAAGGATGTGCGCAAGGATGTGCGCAAGGCGCTGGCAAAAAGACCCGTACGCTATCATCTTCCCTGGGAACAGGAGCTGGGAGTAGAGGCTCATTGGTTCGCATGATGTCAGCCAAGTGCCAGCAAGCAGCCAGGCATATGAACCAAATGGAAGCCCAAAGGAGGTGTGAGGCCCAGCTTCGAGCTGCTTTCCAAGGCACCTATTGGCACCTGAAAAGCAATTCTAGCACAAGGATACCATCCAAATCATCACGGCTCGTATCAACAAGGGGAAATGAAGCAGCACCAGCATTGCCGTCTTGCAGCTATGCTGGCGGCAACCAGGTCAATCCTTTGCAAGCTGTTTGTTGGCCCTTTTTGCCTAAGCCTTATATAACTTCTTCCCCCCTTATTCCCTATTACCAATCAGGTCCCCTATTAAAGCCATTAAGGAAATTATTAAATATCCCAGGGGCCTACCCAGATTAGTCCCCAGGTCAATGCAGGCCCCGTGTTGCAGCTCAGCGGCCAGCACGCGAGTGACTGGCTCAACCGCCTCCGAAGCTCAAAGTTTATGTCTCTCTGAGGCTTCATATTGAAGTTATTTGGTGATGATGGAAAATACAATGGAAACTACTATAATGGGTTATATAGGGATCCTAAGGATTATATTGGGGTTATATGTGCTTCGGTGCTGAGGAGACCCAACCATGGAGAATGCCATGGAAAGTCACATGGAAACTGGGATTACATGGGACTTTTGAAAAGTGGATATTACATGTATCCTGTGAATTGTGCATGTTTGGACTGGTCTGCATCTCCCTTTGCGTTGTTTGGAGGTAGAAATTCCAATTCGTTCATATCCTTGAGCGCCTCATCGGCGACAATGCAGGCACCACGTGCTCTGCATTGGTGCGAGCTTCAGCAGCCTAGAAGTTCCGGAACTGCGAATAATGGATAAGTTCCCTCACTGGGCCAAGGGGCGTGGAGGCTCTCCAGCTCCTGCCTGACCTCTGACACGAGGCCAGGCTTCAGAGCAGGAGTCACCTGGCGCCGATCAATCGGATGGCGAAGGGCCACCTGGCTGCACTCTGTTGGAACAAAGGCGCCCAAGAAGCATACATGGCCTCCACGGGTGGAAAGGAGGCTGCGGCCTTCGTGGGTTCCACCCTCCCGGTTACGCCAATCCAGGCGAAGGCTTGGCACAACCAGGCACCTCGTCACTAGCCCGAGCTACGGCTAGTGATAAATCAAACCCCCTGCGTGCGAGGGCCTCTCTCTGGTTTGTAGAAAACCCGCTTCTACAAAATAGACAACAACTCTCGATGCATTAAAGGGCTTAGGGATTACGGCTTAGGGATTAGGGTTTAGGGTTTGCGATTCAGGGTTCAGGCATTTAGAAAGACTCCACTACTTTTGATTCACCCGTGTTTTCGCTCCGTACTCCTTCTCCGTAATCATAACCCCTCACCCTCCCTGGTGACAAACATTCCCGAGATATAATGTTGTACTGCACTGGGGACAGTTTTTATTTGCATAATCCCTCCACACCACTGTATAAAACCAGTTTTATATCATTTCCCATCGTGTTTTAAATTTAGTTGGGTGGTAGGTAGCCCTAAACCCTCATCCCTAAACCCAAACCCAATATACATAGTGATTTCCCTTCGCTTTTCCACTATCCCTATCATATACCCCGTTAAATAGATGACATTGGTATTTTGCTTGCAGAGGATTACTCTAAATCTGCCTCGTGTTCCCCCTCTTCCTCTTCGTCCTTCCTCTTCTAGGATGGCTTCAGGGGCCTTGGATTAAGTGTTTAAAGCCATTTATAGCTTTATAGGGGTTGTGTGGGGATTGTGGTCCATGATAAACAAACATTTTCACAGGAATATCCCTGTGATTGTCTTACTCTGCACAACCCTTGCGCATCCGGCCTGCAGTGCCTCTGCCGGGAAAGACTTACATGTGTGCCCCGCGCAAGACACATGCCGCGAACAAGAAAACTTCACTAATACACAGCTGCGTCATAGAAATCACAATGTTTTGCTCCTGCTCTTGGCGCTGTACTCTTTACTCTCACTTTCAGCGGCTACGGATACAACTTGACTCTAGTTCTTTTTTTTCTTGGTGGGGGAAGGCGGGAGTTTCTGCTGTCCTTTCGAAACCAGATCTGGAGGGCCTCAGGCAGGATGCAATAGAACCGAATAGAAGGACAATCTCACTGAGGTCGCAACCTCGGCTTCCAGTGCGAGCAAAAACTCTGTGTTGCTGCAGGGTGCTCTGCCGGAGAGCTTGGGCCATGAACACCCAACGGCTTGTGCTGACCTGGCACCCTCAGGCCTCAGGCAGCGGTGCTCCTGCATCTGTGATTTTCTTCCTCCTCGTCTTCTTCCTCTACCGACTCTCTCTCTCTCCCTCCCTCTCTCTGCGAAAAGGCCGGTAGCCATTCGGATGGTCATTACGTTGCCGAGCAATGGCTTGGTTAACCCAGGCCATCCTGCAAAGACCTGCACTTCGCTACACTGCCTACGGGTCTGATGTCGAACTCCATGGAGACAGGGGGCCAAGGGATCTGCCGATGCTATAGAATTTCCTTAGCGCTGCTCCCCGCTTCCTCCACTGCACGTGGCTATGCTGGCACGCACCCCTACGCAGCAGAACCTTTGTGGGTCACCCGGAATGCCTAGAGATGCCGGTGTCGCAGACCTGTCAGCAGAGAACCCTCTGGAATCCTGTAGGTGATGCTGGGAAATCTCCTGGCTCCGCTGCATCTCACACACGTCAAGACCAGGACGGTTTTGCGTGTTCTTGCAAGGATCCATCAAAAGCGTTCAAAAAGTGTTCAAGTAAACTCGGAAGGAATACAGTTGGCGCTTCCCAAGTTCTTGCCCCAAGCCGTCCTAAGGAGGCCGCACGCGAAAGATTTTTTCAACGTGGGGGTGGGGTTCACTAGTACTATTTTTTAAAGAGGGGGGAGGGGGAAAGGGTGGGGGGGATGTTTATTATAATGAGAAACCTGTCATGCACCTGTGGCGGAAGGGAGGGCGATCTTCATGATTATCTAAATTTTTACACACAGCTAAGGCAAAACTCGCACAAAAAAAAAAACGGTTGTAAATTTGCAACTACACGGCTTGAGCATGATCACGTGTTAGCCCTACAAGACAAGAACGCAGTACTGTTCGATGGCCCTCTGCACGTATCTGCACGCACACGTATCCACTGCGGGCTTGACAAAAGCTCCATAGAAACCGCGCTGCCAGCCATCTCTGAATCTGCGAGCTGCTGCACATGCCTGACTCTGGAACTTTTTGGCATGACTGCTGCCGGCACTCACATCCTGTTCACGTGTCAGGGATCTTGACCGACGGCTTTGCGTCGTAAAATCTTCAAATGAGCCAAATAGTGTCGATTGCCCTCAATGCAGAACACCTCTTTTTCCATGTTCTTCAACTGCATCCTTGGAAGACGAGAAGGAAAAATGCGTACAGTAGATACGCTCAACTAATGTGGACATCATTTTTTTTCGAAAACCGGTATGGTAATAAAGGATTTCTTGGGCCAGGAAAAGCCGACATTTAGGATTGCTAGTTTGATGTTGATTGCCAACCTGTGGTTCTCTTAGTATAGCCTGTCCGTATATCAGAGGTTCTGGGACTGATATTCTAACGGGGGGTCATAAGAAAGTTCCCCGGCCCAAAATCCGTATAACAAAAGGGCTCGCAATTGAAGTCTAATTAAACGTCCTCTCCTGCTCCTCCCTCTCCTAGTCCTGGTTTTACCCCTCTTCCTCCTTTTACCACAAATATTCCTATCTGCATTCCTGCCACTACTGGACAAGTGCCCAGAGTGCTGCGATGTGTTCTCTTTTTTTTTGCGCTGTATTCTGCCTGCGTCACTGTCAGCGAGGGTCGGCAGCATGGCGGCGCACGCGACTGCACAAATTTCCCAGCACGGGGCGCGTGATGCCCGCACACGGAGCACATTGCGGGCCAGCACAACACAATTGCCGCAGGCAAGTCGTACAAACTGTTTTTTGTCACTCCGAAAATGTTGGAGAATGGCGGCAGCTGTTTGCAACTGCGCGATGCTGTGGGCAGCTTTCCAGTGCAGCATGTATTCAAGGTCAATGAGCGCACACGGCAAAGGGCATGGCAAAAGTATGACAGAATTTTTTTAGGGCTTGCAGGCCCTGAAACATCCTGAAGGTGTTCGCCGTTGTGGCTGCATACGTCGAACAAACACACATCCAGGCACTGGCAATGGTGACGTCTGCCGACTGGTTGTCCCGTTGCGCTCGCCAACACGCCCGCAACGTCCAACCAAAGGAAACGGCATTGTCCAACAGCTTGTGAGATTGGCCACAACAACTTTTCACAAACAATAGTTGTTTGCTGCGAGTTTGTAAGTTTTACCCATGAAGTTGAATGGTATGTGTTGCGGCCGCCACGTAACATAAGATGACCACGACGACGGTATCGCGGTGCATGAACAATGAAACACGTTTTTTTTGTGTGTGTGTGTGTGTGTGTTTTTTTTTGTTCCCCCCGGACGTTTTTGCAGTCAGGCGAAGCGGTCCCCAAGTCCAGGCCACAGGCTCTAGGCAGGCTTTCACGGCTAAGGCATGCGGCTGGCAAACGGCGGTGGGGCAGTGGAGTCTGCAAGGAGATCGCTGAGGAGGGGCGAATCTCCTTCAACGTTTGCGGTGCCAGCGAGAGGGAGGGACAAGAGGCTCGCAGCGAAAGAGCGCGCAGCGGCAAATGACAGGAGCGCTGCGTGTACGCGGAGATGCAAAAACACATGTGGGTTTCTTTGCTACTGTCTGCCAAGCAGCGTTCGCTGACAAAAAACTCACATTCTCTCTGCTGACTGCACGACGGTTGTTTGAGGCCTCGTTGCTCCGGGGACCACAAGATGCTCAGGGGAGGACGAACGCCCGGAACAACAGCCACATTAGTCGGTAAGAACATGCATTTCCCCATGTACATGTCGCATCGGGGAAAACATGCATCATTCGGGAAATTATACATCACGAGCTGCAAATCCCGAAGGGGGACGCTGTGATTTGAAAAGTTGGACACACACTGCAATAGTGCAAAAGTGTCGCCTCGTGGCACAGACGCCACCGTGTGTAAGACGTTTCATATGCATGTTGGCCACCCTACATCAGCAGATCCCCTGAAAACGCTGCGCGCGGAAAAGCCGGAAAGACTGTGCCTTTTTTTCAGCAGGCGCCTGCGAACAGAAACGCTGCAGAAAAACCGGGCCGACGTAACATAGCCCCATCACTGGTATGGGCACGAACGCATCGCGCGTTTTCATCAAGAACGCATGTTTTTCCTGCCATGCGCGGGGGCGAAATCACAGCACGATGACCGTTCCAGGACTATGACGCTGCACTGGTCGCAACGTCTGTCGCCACACCGCCCCACCCAACACGGCAACCCCTTCAGCAATGACACGTTTTGCCCTATCAAAAAGATGCAACGCCGCGATGGGTGGTGCAAAACAGCGTCGTGGTGCGCGGGCACGCACGGGCTTGGACAATGATCATGCGAAGGTCGTCAAAAACGCCATCAGTGTGTCATCCACGTGTCACGTGGGCAAGGAACTGCAACTCATGCGCAAGCTACCTAGCTAGCAAGTTTTTTTCGCATGACGGATAACAGCCCTAGACCTGCGACAGCACGAAGGGTGCAAAATGCTGGGTCCAGGTCACCTAATAGGGTTGTTGTGCAATTTTGCGCATGCTGGCCACAGCATCTCGCTGCTATGTTTGGAACCACCGGAGAAGCGCAGCCGCCACAGGTTTGAGTCTTCTGCGCAGATGTGCCACTTTGCGGTGGTAAGGTTGCTGTGACCGCTGGCCGCTGGCGCCAGCCTGGCTGCATGGTAGGTGGTGGGACCGTGGTTGCAGGGATGTGTACAGGGCAAACGGCTGCTGGTGGCCTAGCCTGGGGATGAAACAATGCTGGGAAATGGGTGGCGAGCCCGCTAAAAGAATACATCTACGCGACAACATAGTTTATGCTTCGAATATGTGACATTGACATTCCTAAAAATTGGTAACCATGTGGCCAGGTCCCAGGCCTCCGCGTTGGCCGGTGGCTTGCACGCTTGTTTTGCCAAAGCGCCCCACGTTGGGAAGTCTCGCCATCATTGCTTGCAAAAGCCCATATGCATCTGCTAGTTCGCAATCTGCACAACAACTAGCGCACTGCAGACCTCTTTTCTGTTTCGCGATTTCAGGCGGCAAGCACCGATCACGGGCAGGAAGGACAGAAACGGCGGCAATTCAGACCACACTCGCAACACACGTTCATATCGCAGAGTATGTGGCCGCTTCATTTGGAAATGGGTGAGGGCGCGTGCCCATTCACGCAAGACGTCCCACTGGACGAAGATCCCGCTACCAAGAACAGGTCGATCCACTGCTTTCGCCGTGGTGGTTACTTAAAGCCTCCCCCAGGACAGTGCGGGCACCTGGGTTGTGCCCACGCGCAACATCCAATATCAAATTCAAATTTTCAGCGATGCAGCGATGCAGCAACGCATGAGGCTGTGAACTTTCCGGGCATTGCGGCATTGTGCTGGCTGCAAGTTTGCAATCAGAACGGGCGCGTGGCGTGTTCATGCATTGCATCTCAAATTTGGACGGCCAACGTTGCATGTTACAAAAAATTGCCAAAAGAGAACCCAACAGAACAGAGCTTCTGTAGTGTCAGGGAGCACGGCTGGCTTGTAGTGCTTGCTTTCGCGTACGTCACAACATCAAACCTGCGAGGGTGCCAGGCACGATGCAAGGTGGCCGTGACCTCCGCCCAGCCAGGGTGAGCCATATTTGTTACGCTTCATTGGCAGAGTCCAACATGTCGCAAAGCGACGTGGAGCCGCAAGGCATCATGCTCAGTGGAAGTGCGTCTTCCAAAGAAGCGTGGCTTCCCCGACAATGATTGTTTGTTTTGCCCGTTTGTGTTAGCCACGCGACCGGCGAGGCAAAGGATGTGTCCTCAGCCAACCTATCCGAGATCGTCCCGGCAACTTATGGAAAAGTGCGGCGCCTCGGGCATTTACGCTGGTGTGCGACAAGCCCGGCGCATTGGGTGATGAACGTGGGCACCATTTAGGTTTGGACTCGGGTGCTCCGTTGGCAGGCTTGAGCCTGGGTGCGACGCTTCCACGAAGGGATCCATGATTTCGAGAAGCCTCCAAGGCCCCTGTCAAGATGGGAGCGGGGTTTTGGATTTAGCGCGGATCTAAGCTGTAAAGGGCCGACTCAATAATCGTTAAAAATGCTTCCTCATTGCTACCTCACCACTTACCATGTGATTAATGACTGTCATTTTTACATGAACAACACAAGAAAAATCAGGATCGATGACCTTCCCACACGATTTCGAACCCAGACACGAACGCTCTACGCGCGGTTTCATCCGGAACTTGCAAGGACAGTTCACGCACAACAACGTCAGTTGATTCGAAAGGTTCGGGCCCCTACACGTCAAAAACGCAAGCACAAATTCATTTTGGCTGTGCAGGCCGGGCACTTATTGCTGCTGTGGGGGGCCACGCTAGTTTCTTTTGCTTGGGAAGCCAGGCACTTTTTTTTGGTTGCCCAGGCTCGGACTAACTCAATGACTCAATTGTTTGCCGTTTGCCAGCTGGACTGCAGCGTGCACGACAGTGTTGTTTGGGTAGCGAATACTCTAACATTCCACGCGAGAGCTCGATTCGGAACAAAATCTTTATCTTGAGGGCACTCCATGCGAGAGCGCGATTTTAAGTGAAAACATGCGCAATTTTCCATGCCAAAATGTGATTTGCGCAGAAATGAGATGCCGCATTTGTTTTGTTGCTATGGAAGCCACGACTTTTTTTCGCTGCGGAGGCTGGATGAATTTTTTTCTGCGGAGGCCCGCGTTTGTTTTTTCTGCAGCGGCCGAACAGTAGTTTTTGCTGCGGAAATTTGTCGGCTGCCAATTGGGTTGTGGGTGTTAGCCTGAGGATGCTGCACACGAAAGAACGGTTCTGAGAAAAATATGTGTACATTCCACACCATAGCGCCATCGCCTGTAAAAATGCAATGCTGCGCATATTTTTGCTGTGCTGTGGAGCCTGGGTGTGCGTTTTTGGTTCCGGAAGCCGGAAACTTGCTTGTTGCCGTGGAGGCCGGCCGCGGTTGTTGTTTTGTTACATGAGCCGGATTTCTTTACTGTGGAGGTTCGAACTCACTCACTCACTTACTTGTTGGCTGCCAGCTGAACAAAACCGCCTCCACAACAAAACGCATTAAGGGACATCCACATTTTTTCCTCTAAACAAATGGAGTGATATTACTGATTTCAAAATGATTTGCGCAGAAATCTGCACAACTTCCCTGCCTCAAATCCGTACTGACATGCGTGAGACCTCCAATCTCAAGCTGAAGTGGCTACAGCTGTCTGGCATGGCTGCAGCTCTGAAGTATGGAGAAGCATAATAAGCTGTTGGGGACCTTAGATGCAGAATGCACCTAGATCTGCATTTCAAGCATCTAGGCTCACAAGACGCCTTCTGCAACGTTGTCTGCGTGCCAGGGTATACCCTGGCCTGGGTTTGCGAAATTCTACTTGTGACGACTGTCCACTCTCACTCAACAGAGAGCTCAAGGAATCAAGTGAATCAAGCTTTATGAATTGCACTTCCTCGGAGGCGGCATAAAGGGCAATACTAAACATCACTCGGTTCCTGCAACGGCACAGTCATAGGGCAACGTCGACTCAAATCCCAGATGGATGTGGTACCACGACGGAAGCCGTGCAAAGCCAAGCGCCAAAACCGCACATTTCTGATTCATTGGCCGCATCCACGGCCCAAAACAATTCTATGCAAAGATAAAAAAATGGTAAATTTCTAGTCTTCCCAACCGACTATGCAGTCTCCCTATGTGAAAACTTCACCGTTCAAATATTTGGAATATGGAAATTAAGTTGTAATGATGAATTGGTCTGGTCAATAGAGCCGCCTTGGTTTATATTCAGTTGACTCCAAAACTATTTGGATATTCTTGATATTTATTGTATAAATCAAATCTCCCAAGGTCGCACACTTCCTTTTCACTGATGGGGATCTGCGCAAGCTCTGCGCCGGTTGTTCCCCCTGCTTTGGCAGCTTGAGCGATCACGGTGGTTCCAAGATTGCAAATGGGCGAGCTCCCAGATTGAGCAAAGCCTCGACCAACCAGTTTTGGTCCGTGCAGGAAATGACTATGGCACCGAGTGCTTCTTGCATGTCACTTGTTTTGCCTCGGGACGGCGCGTCCCCCGGGTTCGAGAAAGAGGCAACTCTTTCTAGCCAAATCATTGCCGGACGTGCAACTTCGATCAAGTGGAAAAGCCTGGCCATGGAGCGCAAGGAGGATGAGTCAGAAGTCCCCTTTATGAAACTCATTCTTGCTGATTCGTTGTCAATCCAAACCAAAGCTGGCCTGTTGATGAGCAACTTCCTGAACTCATAGAGGATGACTAGCATTGCCCAAGCTTCCACTTGCGAGATTATCTGTTTTCCTGCTTCCCTAAGCCAAAGCTCGCACAGTCTGTCTGGCACCGGAATCTCGCATATCCAAGTCTGGTCGATCGAAGATTACCGCCCCTGCTGAAGCCTTGTTTTCTTCGTAGGCTCCATCCGTGAAGATGAGTGCCGCCTGCTTTGGATCAGTGACATGGAACTCCCTATCTGGCGTTAGGCTCAACAAATGCTTGGCCATCTTACAGAATGCACCGATTTGCGCTTTGTTGCCTGAGCTCCTAGCAACAGAAGTGCGAGTCTTAGTCAAAAACCTGAGGCCCTTCTTTGTTATCATGATATTTCCAAATCTCCTCATCCCAAATAAGTATTCATCTCATCTCACAATATTTTAATCAATAATAGACTCGTGCAAAGGACGCTCTTTTTTCACATCACGGGAAGTGTGAATTCGGTGTGAGCTCTGTACGCACCACGGGCTGTGGCCAGTGCGTGTCCAGCACTTCGGGCCACAGCCGGTGCTGTGGGCCCGGGTACGATGTACCGCCCAAGGTTTATGGCTCATCCCGAATCACCCCCGTTAAAAGATGGGCCCGAAACCTCGTTGCTGAGCAACCATTGGATCATCGTCTGATCAACCTGGAACGGCTCGACCCTTGACGCCCCCGCACAATATGGGCTCCAAACCTCATTGCTGGGCGAACGCTGGACCATCAACAGATCAACTGGGAACGGTCTCATCGCTGAAGCATTCACAGTGGCATCTAAACCCTCCTGGCACGAGGGATGATCAAACAAAAAAAACGTGAAGGAACTCTTTCAATGAAAGGCATGTTAGAGCACGAGCTGTTCAGTTCAGCCAGGACCAAGGCAAAGAGAACTCTTTCAACCCTTGGCCAGGATGAATGCTCACAGATGCGCTGACGTTGACAACGCTGCAATGCAGTTGATTGATGATCGCCTTTGTTATCTAAAGCCGTTGCAAGTTTACAGACCTACTGCTTTAGCTCAGCCTTAATCATAGGAAGTCTGAGGTCAATGGCCAGATGGGTAGACGGGCGGTATCTAACCTGGTGGCAACGCAGAACCTGAACCTGCCGGCCTGCTGAAGCTTCCAGCCCTAACCTCTTGCCTCTGCCATCGAGAGTGACCGCAGCCTGTGTCGCGCAGTCCCAGGACCTTTGGCTTTGGCTATGGAAGTTCACTGCCGGCATCACTACCACGTCCTACATGCACACGAGCACCTGCCTTCTGCGGAGCATCAAAACTAAACCTTGGGGGTCCTACTGAGGCAGTGGAGGTTGCAGTGGGCACAGGGCTGAGGCTCTGAATGGCACTTGGAGTCTAAAAATTTTGATTTGTGACTGCTTTCCTTGAAGCCAAACCATTGGATACCAAGGTACCATGGATCACAAATCGTGAAACTCAAAGACATGATTGCATGAAAGACTTTGTTTCAAATCATGCCCAATAAACATCAACATTTCATGGCCACATGAAACATCATGTCCGGGACATGAAAACCTTTATTCTGGAAACACGCCTCTCATCGAGAGGCTGTCATGTAACAAAGAAAATACAGTCCGCAAACGGAAAAGTATCTTCGACAGGTAGAAACCCGATGCAAAGTTCAGGTGTCCTTGCAAGACCAATACTTCTCCAGACTTGAAGAAGCCATTGCCGTCCATTTCCGCCCCCAGGGCGTTGAATTTTTGGTTAAAATTTAATGCCTCCTTGCCCTCTTTAGCATGCGACCAGCCAAGCAGCGTCAAAACGGATGACATTGCCATCTTTAAGACATCTGATCCCGCTTCCGTCGTCATCAGGGGATAGTCGTCAAAGAAGACTGTCGTAATTGCCGAAAGGAAAGAGCACATTATGTGGATGGACCGTGATATCCGTATGAAAGAAAAGACCGAAGCCGATGCCCCAAACGGAAGGACGTCCGACCTGTAGTAGGTCCACTTGCCATCAATGACGAACCCCAGCACGCAAAATCTTCTGCTCTTTGCACTCAAAGGGACCTGCTTGTAAGCCCGTGAAAGATCTAAAGTTCCACCTAACCAAAGCTTTTTGGCTTCTGGGTGAACGGGAGTTCCATCCAACTCCCCTTCGTGGATTGCTTTGGCTATGGATGAAGCTGTTGCAGCGAGGACGTCAATGTCCATCAACTTGACGCCGAACGTGCGCTGAAATGCCCGGACATCTTGCAATCGTCTATGATCCAAACTTTCATATTGTCTCCCTGGCATATTGGGAACCTCGGGTTGAGTAGCCACTCATCCGACTGGAAGAACTCCGTGATTGATCTTCTGAAAGTTTTAGACCAAATCTTAAGGTCCACTCTACTCTAACTAACCCCACTCCAACCTAACCGCAGTCGGCACACTCTTGACCTGCAGTCGCAGTCTGTCTGGGGTGCGGTTTGAGCCTAACACAACGGAGTGAAACATGCTAACGTATCGGGCTACAAAGGCACATGTACATAATCGAAATGTTTGACAAACATTTCGATTATGATTGTTACGCCCTCTTCGACTTGCGTGGAGATCTATCCACCAACGTCGAACTCAAACTGTACATGGTCTTCTTTCAATTCTCATAGTACATCGAACGTTCAGTTCCAAGATCATATCATCCAGACTTCATCATTCAAGGCTCGATCGTCATACCCGTTTATCCTCCGTCTCCATCCAAATCTAAGATTCAAATCATATTCCCAGTCAATATGAAAATCAATCACAAACTATACATAGAGAACTGCAGGCACAGCATCAGCGTCTAAGCACTCGAACTTTCCACGCGCGTGGCGAGAACTGGGGTAAGTACAAAACGTCCTAGACGTGCATAGGCCACATCCGCACGTAGTGCGCCAAACCTTAGCGCACGGAGAGTGCAAGTCGCTGAGAGCGATGACCTATTCTGACCCCCCACGGCACTAAAAGTACAGGGTTGGGTGGGTGAGAAAGCAAAATTTTGAGAAGATGTCTTCTCCAGTGAACGCTAAAGCAATCACAGCTGCGGTGAAACATGTACTGAACATGTACTGACATGTCAATGGAAAACTGGAACTCAACATGTGTCAACATGGAGTTTTGGAAAGACTGAAAACTCGACATGTAATTTTTGCACGGAGTTTTCAGAACACAGTTTTGACGTAGGTTGCATGTAGACACGCAAACTTTCTGGATTAGATTTGGACGCAAAAACTGGCATGGTTTTTGCTGTGTCGACGGCGGATAACACTTTAACACGCACGCGCGCACATAAGCTTATCCTCCGTCTCCATCCAAATCT
>CAJNIZ010043979.1:13956-30029 GCA_905231905.1 Symbiodinium pilosum
AACCCTAAACCCTAAATGCTAAACACTAAACCCTTAACCCTAAACCCTAAATCCCTAAACCCTAAATCCCTTAAATCCCTACCACCCTCCGATATGCTTCCCAGACGCGGACTCTCCGGAGGCAAAAGCATGGACTTTGCCCTGAGGTCGAGTCGCTCTGTTTCCTCCTGGCAGTCAGGGTTTAGGGTTTAGGGTAGAGGGTTGAGGGTTTATAGGGTTCAGGGTTTAGGGCTTAGGGCTGAGGGTTTAGGGCTTATAGGGTTTAGGGCTTAGGGTGTGCATCAGTGGACGCGCACGGGTGTACGCCTTTTCTTTAGAGTTACGGGCGCGCACCTTATGGCACGCTTGAGCAGCTTGGTAGTCCCACCCCAGCCACCCAAACTACGCTCATTTAGGGTTTAGGGGTCCTGCACGGAACCCCCTAGCAAAGGGGGCTTCTTTGTTCTTTTTCAAGTTTCAACATTCTTGCAACCCTCAAAGTTCTGGGAGTCCCTGGAGCTCTGGAGAAACTTGGAAAAATGGACTTCGCCACTTTGGGCCACCCATATCTAGTGGTCCCGACGGCTGGGAGTAAAAGGTCCTTGTTATAAGAGCTACGCTCTAGAGTAGACAGTGCTGCAACAGGGCCTCCGGGAAGGTTGTCCTGGGAGGCTTTACCCTCCCAGGCCCGCTGCTTCGATATGGGCTCGAGCGTCCGTGTATGGTCAGCGGCGCTCTCGCCAGTATAGGGTTTAGGGTTCCCAGTATATGAGCAATACCTACTTTGGGCCCAAAAGCCAACTTTGGGCTCTTTGGATGGGTTGGGTAAGGGTTTGGGGGTCTTGGCATGTAGAGTTTAAGGTTGAGAGGTTTAAGGCTTACTGCTGTAGAGTTTAGGGGATTCGGCGGTTTAGGGCTTTGGGGGGTGATATTGCTCGGACTACCCTCAACCTTTAAGTACTGCTCAGCACATGCATTAGGATGCCCCATACCCTCAAAGAATGATTTTAGGGTTTAGGGTTACCTTGCTTTGTGGGATCTTTGCGTGACTGATGGCTTAGGTCACCTACTTACGAAGGACTACAGTAGGGCCGGAATGGACTTCGGGCTTAGGGTGTAGGGGATATAGACTGATACCCAGCACAAGGGTTGCTCAGGGATCCAAAAACTGAATAAGAGATTGCCTATACTACAGCGGGCCTAAACAATTACCAATATCATTCTGAGGTCCATTTGGTACCTATATTAGGAATATGGAACCAGAATATTGGCAAATATCCCTAAACCCTAAACCCTAAGAAATATGCAACCATAATATGGTAACTATCTAGGCCGCTAGTTTAGACTTCAAGGCCCAAAGCATGAGGTGTTGATTGACTTGGAATCCCATGGATAACTTCCAAGATACCATTAGCGCAGAAGATTCCAAAGCTCAAAATCTGGAGGACTCAGCAAGTCCTGGGAAGTGTCTCCCCTCATAAGCCATTCAAAAGCTCACTTCCACTGACCAAGTCCCCCAGACCCGCCGAACAGACCCTGATACCCTCCCCCCGTCAAACAAAAACCCCTAAACCCTAAACTCTATGCCTATATCCTATCTACTTCAGGGGGACTATAAGCCCGAAACGATTTGAAGCTCCCTTGCCTCGGTACCAGCTGACACCTTCGCTGTGCTTGGCTTTAAGGGTTTAGGGTTTAAAGTTTTGGGTTCAGGGGTTTACGGGAAGGGTTCAGGGTTTAGGCTATAGGGGTTAAGGGCCCATTAGTTAGATAGAATATGGCTGTGGGTATTTGATTACAAGATCCCCATATACCCCATATTCTATCTACTTAAGGGGGACTATAAGGCTTAGGGACTAGGGAGTAGGCCTTAAGTACTGCTAATACTAAGAAATCCTACATGACCGGAGTATACTATAGTACCATAATTGCCAAGGTATATGTAATTAGGGTCATGCAGGATTTTAGTATCCACCGCATGGGAGGGGTCCGAGCTCTTACCCCAAGATCTTCCCCTAAGCCCTAAACCCCAAACCCCAAGATCTTTTAAAGCCAAGGTGTGGTCGCAGGGCTCAAAAGACGGTTGGTATGCAAACACACGGTTTAGGGCTTACCCAGGGGCTCCAATGTAGTTCCTTGTTGGGTCTGTTGTGGTTTTTTGGTAAGGGGCAATGATATACTACCCAAAAAGGAACCACAAAGGAGGATCTGGGTAGTTCTACCTACACCCCCACAGTATTAAAATAACAGCCTTCAAGCCATAATAAGAGCCATGAAAGCCATGATTTTACACACTTTTGGGGTCCAGGTAGGGCTGAAGTAGGATCTTTAGCGGAATCTTGGTTGAGGGTTTGGGGTTCACTGGGTTGATGTTAAGGACCTTGATTTGAATTACTATATTGAGGAACCCTACAATTTCTGTATTTATATATATATATACCCATTATGGTAACTTAATCTAAATTCCTTAACAGCAACCCAGTTTAGCGTTTTGGGTGTAGCAGATGTAGGGGATTCGGGTCCTTTGAGTCAAGACTCCTATAGAGGGGCAGTCTCACTTACGTCACCAAAGGCCTACGTCTGCAGTTCGATCCAAAAAGCCTATATCCCTCAATTAGGGAATATACCCTCAATGATGCCAGGACCCTTGATGTGGCTTAAGGTATGTTCGCTGATCAAGGGATACTGGGCCCTAAACCATAGAGGCCCTAGACTTAAACCCTAATCTCTAAACCCTAATCCCGAAACCCTATATTCTCTAATCAAGGGATATTAGGCTTTTGATACTAAGCGATACCAGAAAGTCCAATATCCCGAAATTTGGGAATATACCTTCAATTATAGCGGGATCCCTAATATGGTTTAAGGTATATTCCCTAATTCAGAAACCCTAAGGGTCCAAGGACCCAAATAACAAGGTTTTAGGGCCCAAATACCAATAATATTATAGTATTTGGGCTCTATACCCCTCTTATTTGGGTCCTTGGTCCCTTAGGGAAATATTGGACTTTCTGGGATACTGGGCTTTCTGGTTTGGAATGTAAGGACCGGAGGTGTTGAGGTGAACAAGTTTGGAGCTGATGGCTATCAAGGTGACGTGATCTGCTTCTCACAAAACGAATGCCTAAACCCCAAAAGTATGTAGAATAATTGCCTTCTGGGCTATTTTGAAAACGATACGAGTACCTAAACCCCAAAAGTATGTAGAATAATTGCCTTCTGGGCTATTTTGAAGGGTTTAGGGCTATCATTTTACATGCTTTTGGGGTAGGATAATGGCCGTTTGGGCTATGTTTAGGGGTTTAGGGCTATTACTTTACATGCTTTTGGGGTCCAGGTAGGGGCAGAAGTACAAGAGGAACGCGCAAAAGAATGGTTGATCCAGTTCTTGCTCTTTTCAAACTAATTCCGTGCAACCTTCAAACCGCACTGCCCATATCGAGCCGTACACCGAAACAGAGCATAGTACTGGGTTGATGTTAAGGAACTAAAAAAAAGTTACCATAATGGGTATGTATAGTAACTGGGGTTTCCCCACTATCCCAGAGGGTCCATATATACAACTATTAGGGAATTAGGCCCAAAATACCATACTGCAGAAGGAATTATGGGTCCCAATTCCCTAACAGTTGTATATGTGGACCCTCTACGTATAGTAACTTAAACTAAATTCCTTAGCAACCACCCAGAGTAATGACGCAGTGAAATGCTTCATCCTCACACCCCTAAACTTGGCGGATTCCACGGCGATAACTACTGCCTGGACCCCCAAAAGTATGTAAAATAATTGCCTTTATGGCTGTTGTTCTAGGTTTAGGGCTATTATTTCACATACTTTTGGGGTTTAGGTGCTGATTCTTCTTCTGAGTACGACTGAAGTGCAAGATTTCGTATTCCTTTTCGGGGTGAAGGTGGCAAGAAAAAAATGCTTCCAACAACTACCCACGTAATCCTCGAGTATACCTTCCCGCACGCAAGTGGAAGCCCCAAAGGAGCCATGTCAAAACTACTGCCCTTCTTGACAAAGGCTTGTATATAGGCTGTCATGTACTTGGTTGGCCTTTAGAGACCCCTGAACAATATTAGTATAGATGGGTCCCTATAAAACGAATCAGGGGAAATATTTCAGGAACCCACAGGCCTACCCAGTGTAAGTGTTTTTCCTTTTTGGAGGGTGTTAACCTTAAACCCTAAACCCTAAACCCTAAACCCTAAACCCTACCCTTACTTCGTCCTCACTTCTATGTAGCCTCAAGGTCCATCAAAGTAAAGTTCACCTGCACCCGAAACTCTCAGGACTTACGGCTTACCCTTAGGCTCCAAATAGCCCAATGTAGGCAACATCTGTGGACTTCAGGTCCCAATGTAGGTGTCATTTGCAGAGTTGGGGCCCCAGGGTTAAGTTGCGTGCCTAAACTTTGAGGTTTTAGGGCTTAGGCCCCATAAGCCCTTGAATGCTACTAAACCTCTAGCCTGAACTGCCCAGAAAGTCCAATATCCCTTAATTAGGGAATATACCCTAAATGATACTAAAGACCCCTAATATGATTTAAGGTATATTCCCTAATTAAGGGATATTGGACTTTCTGGGTGAACCCTAAACCCTAAACCTCTACCCTAAACCGCTACCCTGAACTGAACCCCAAGGACCGCACCGGACCAGTATCTGCAAATGTCTCGGCACAGTGCATGCATTTGGGGCTGCTGGGTTTAGGATGGGGTGTAGCTAAACCCAAAATGTATGTAGAACAATTGCCTTTTGTGCTATTCTTAGGGGCTTAGAACTATCATTTTACATACTTTTGGGGTTTATAATTAGGTAGGACCCTAAACCCTAAACCCTAAACCCTGTAAGGGTTCAGCTCTCAAGGTGACGGTTTAAGGAACCTGAAACATGAATTAGCCCTAAGGGTCCAAGGACCCAAATAACAGGGTTTTAGGGCCCAAGTACCATGAATATTATAGTAGTTGGGCCCTAAAACCCTATTTTGTGGGTCCTTGGACCCTTAGGGTAGGATGTCCTTAAGGGGCGGGGGGTGGTCCAAAGGGGTAGGTAACCTAGTAATCCCCATTCGGTTTAGGGTTTAGGGTTTAGGGTAGTAATCCCCATTATTCCCTTATACTCCCTAAGCTTCCCTACGGTTCCCCAAAGGCCCCCTTGTACCCTCCCCCCTTGAGCCATCCCCCTTTCGGATCCTATAAATGAAGGTTGATGCTCAAACCTTTGCCTTGCGTGTTACCTCTCCAGTGGACAGAGTAAGATGAGTATGTGCAGGGAGTTGGGACAGGCCACCCTGCATATAGGGTTTAGGGTTGAGGGTATATATAGATTTATTTCCCGAGCTTGCGCAGTATCTTGAGGCTTGCGAGAATTGGATTCAGAAGGGGATGATGCAGGGTTGGTGTTCGAAGGTCCTAATCCAAAGCTGTAGGCTTTAGAGTTTGTAGCATAGCCAAACCCTAAACCCTAAACCCCAAACCCTAGTATAGGTGTTTGGGGAGCCGCTTCACGTCTCTTGGGACCCATTGCCTAAACAGCAGACCGGGATTTAAGACGCATATGCTTGGGTCAATTGATTTGGGATACTTTGTGGGGCCCTGATGGTTGCTAAACCCTATACTCTAGACGCCTTGATATAATACATTATCTAAAGCCAGGGCCACTTAATCAAGGGAGAATCTAGGGCATAGTATAAAGGGGGAAACCCATGATACATCTGAGACCCTTCACCACAAACCCTGAAGCGTCCCAGAACTAGATCCCAGACCTCCCCCCTATATACACCCTACACGTCCAGGCCCTAAACCCTAAACCCTACAACTCCAGCCCCTGAAGGCTTCTAATTACCAGGCCTTGAGCCAACCCGTGAACTGAATAACCCCAAATAGTAGTTTCTATCTTCTTTTTCATTATCCAAATGTAACCCCAGTATGCTATAGTAGTTTCCATTTTCTTTTCAACTATCCCTGCAATAATCCCTAATATTCCCCTCTATATTACTATGTTACCCCTACATTGCGCCTGTAAACACTTCAACGGAGGCTCAGACCTCAAGGGCGCAGGGTTTCGGGGTTTACTTGGAAGGTCAGGGGGCGCTTCGCCAGCGGGCTACCAACCCCTAAACCCTGAACCTAAGGCCCAGGTAGGGTAGCCCTAAACCCTAAACCCTGAACCCTAAACCCAGGTCCTCTGAGGATAAGGCCTGCGGTGTAGACCCTGTCTCCGGGCGCTGGTTGCGCTGCGTGGGAGCCTGCTAGCCAGACATACTTTTGCCATTCCCTAAAAGTCCAAGTACCTAAGAATTAGGTCCTTTGAAAGGGATATATATATATACATATGTATAGGGGTATAACCAGGGTATAGGGTTTAGGTCCAAGTACCTAATAATTGGGTACTTGGGATTTGGGTAATAGTAACTATAGTACAGGTTTGGGGTAAGTATATGGTTATTGGGCACTTGGACCCTTAGGGATTGTGACAGTCTCGTTATTACAATCATGTGGGTATTATGACAACCATGTGGGTATTATTACAATCATGGTGGGTATTATTAGAATCATGTGGGTGTTATTACAATCATGGTGGGTATTGCTGGTACGTACTTTTGATATGTGTCATATAGGGGAATCGAAGATGTGACTATCGCCGCCGCAGCAGCAGCAGCAGCTGAGGAAACCTAGTCGTCTCTATGCTGCCAAGAGATCTGTCAACGCTGTCATGGCCTGAAAACACGCCTCGTTAGCTGAATGCTGGCTGAACTTCACCCATGCATTCCGCCCGGGGCCCGAAATACTTAACAATCATATAGCTACCCCAAACTTGCTTTACAATCACACTTACCAAGCTCCCAGTACCTGATGATTGCGTGCTTGGACTCTTTGGGTTCTTTCTGTGAATCCCGAGCTTCCAATCCCAACTCCTTAGTCCCAGCCCCAAAGCCTGAAACCATGCTAGGCTTCCTCATCAGATTCAGGATACATTCGTCAATCAAGCGATTTTGAAAATTCTGGGCTACCCTGAAAATGCATGCTGCCGAAGCCACAGCTGTGAGGATTTTGCCATACCAGTTTTCTGACGTCCAAAAAAATCAAAATAAAGATGCTTCTCATATGAGCCGGGACAGAAACCAGGGTCTTTATGGTTTATGTAGAACTGACATTATTCATCGGCATGGGAAAAGGATAAGAGCAAAGCGAAAACAACTGGCCTCTAGGTTTTTGGTGCTGCTTGATTTGGTATGGACATTGGTAATAATTGTGGGCTATAGATCCCTTCTTAGGAATTGCGGGGGGGCTGTAGTGACAGAATAGCCACTACAGCAGGCCCTAAACACTGAAACCCCTATATCCGACAAAAGGATGCCGCAGTTGCGCAATACACACTTGGCAAAACAAAGCCACAAAAAACACATCATAGCCGCTGGTCCCGATGTTAGTTCATCATGCCTCCTCCGCTGCTCCCCATTGGATAAGAAAACCTTACACCACCTACCTAGAGGAACCAATTTACCCAGTACGGAAAGCGTGTACCTTTTAGTATCTTTACCTTTTGGAGGGTCTAAGCTACTCTACCCTAAAGGTCCAAGTATCCAATATATAGGAACTTCGGATTTTGGTGATAATAAGTATATTGAAATACCCGTACTTGGACCTGTTGGGCAGGGGTTTATAGACATATATTCGGCTCGCAAACAAGAACATAAGCAAATAACTAGACGGGGATATTCCAGATAACGCCACTTATAAACCTCAAAGGAAACCCGATTACCGTTTGTTAGGTATCCGCAGATTTACCAAGGCCTGCCTTGAATATTGCGTGAAGCCCGGTGAAACCTAACCGCGAAACCCTGAAACTCGAGGAAAAAAGAAGGAAACCATGGGTTCCATTCCCTTAGGGTCCGAGGACCCAAATGACAGGGCTTTAGGGCCCAAATTCTTATAATGTTAATGGTATTTGGGCCTTAAAACCATATTATTTGGGTCCTTGGACCCTTATATAGTCCCCACATATCCCTATATATCCCCCTATAGTGGTATTTGGGATTACTTGGGTCCTTTTTTACCCTTAGGGTTCCAGTATCCCCGCAAATCAGATTCCAGCCGTAGAGCCTCGAAAGGTCAAACACAACCAAAGTGACTGCAACGGCAACATCAGACAGCTACCTTCCTGTACTGCCAGGTGATTTGGGGGTGGTTTAGGCTGATTGAGGCTCCATAGGCGGGAACCTAGATAAATGTTGCTCGTAAAGTTCTTGATATTCGCAGCAATGCCGACGTGGACGTTCAAAGCAGGTACTCTAGCAAGAAGTTCTACTTATACGGGTCTGCCAAAACCATGAGCCCTATGCCCTCTAAACCCAAGGTCAGTTCCAGGCTCTTCCCTAAGTCCGAAACCCTAAACCCTAAACCCTAAGCCCTGAACCCTAAACCCAAACCCCTAAACCCTAAACCATAAACCACGTGTGACTGCGCCTCCGGTAGCTGTGAAGCTGAGGTGTCCTTCTCCGCCAAGGAGATCTGCCATAGCTCTATCGAAGGTCCCGGGTATATGCGGTTTAGGGTTTAGGGTTTAGAGTTTAGGGTTTAGAGTTTAGGGTCTAGAGCTTAGGGTTTAGAGTTTAGGGTTCAGGGTTTAGAGTTTAGGGTCTAAGGTGGGGGGTTGTCTGGGCACATGAGGCCTTTGGGATTTGGCCGCTTCAGCACTCAGGGTGTAGAGCTCGGGAGTGAGAGTGGCTCAGCTGAACCTCCTAAGCCCAAAGCCTTAAGCCTGGGGTCATTCCCCCTTACAGTAACTGTTACCACAATGGGTTATAGGAGTTATAAGAGCCCCCTTAATAAGGCCCCTTTAAGGACAGTTACTGGGAGGGGGAATGACCCAACTTAAGCCCTTCAAAACTACCCTCAGGGTCCAAGGACCAAAATAATGGGGTTGTAGGGCCCAAATTCTATAATGTTAATTGTATTTGGGCCCTAAAACCCTGTTATTTGGGTTCTGACCTACTCGATCCTTCTGCACTGCCTCAACATCCATATGAGATCTTCAAGCTGCCTTACACAGAGATTTCCCCAGCGAAACAACTCAGGCTACAACTCAGGGTACAACTAGGCACGATAATTCTTGGAAGGCACTATAGGGACTTTCGTGCAGGCTTTGGGGGTATCAGATGAGTTTAAAATGGGTCCCACGTGTAGACCAATGATGATCCTTAATCTTGCAACTCCACGCAAAAGGGACCGCAAATCTTTTGAGATCCTGCACCCTCCACCCTAACAATATCCTTGTGCAAAGCTATATATGGCAGGTTGTCAAAATGATGGTCCCTTTCTGGGTCCCTATTATAATACGGCACCTAGTATTTAGGTTACACCCTAACAATATACTTTGACAAAGCTATATATGAGCTACTGTCTAAACTCCTAGTATCCCCCTTAGTAACCCCTACAGTAGTCCCCTATATAATCCCCTATGTAACCCCCCTCCCCTAAACCCTGAACCCCTAAACCCTAAACCCTAGACCCTAAACCCCCCCTAAGTCACCTAGCAAGCCCACATCTGACACAGCTTCTCTGGCTGAATCCGTGCCTGCGGTATCGGCAGTGGCGGACTTGAGCCTACAGGGTCAGTGGAGCTTGCAACCATAACGGGTAATTTCCCAATATAAGGGGACCCGAATATAGACCCTTATAGACTATAATCCTTATTAGAAGACCCCCGAAAAATGTACCCCTAATCTTGGGAAACCTTAAAGCCTAAACCCTAAAAATCCTATATATCTCTAGATAAACCCCCATATATCCCCTATATCCCCTTTAAAGGTACCCCATTTTGGGAAACCCCAACTTATAGCAAGCCATCCTGGTAGAGTTCCTCCTACGGGTTTAGGACTTAGGGCTTGGTAGGGTTGAGGGCTTGGTAGAATTTTAAGGGTTTAGGGTTTAGGGTTGAATGGCCTAGTTTCATAAGGATACTTCTCCCTTTAAGTCGCAACATAACGAAGCTTATAACTAGGGGGCTTCGGGTACTGAGAGGGATCGCAGAGAGCGGGGAATGTGCATCAGGGTTTCCAGAATTGGAACAATTTCTGGCAGTCCCTGGTCTAGAGTTTGCAATATGCTGGCCCCCTTTTTCATGGATGCAATTATCCAGCGCTTGGAAGTTATAAATCCAAAAACTAGTCATTTCCTTTGTCATTGTTAAACCCCTAGTAAGTAGAACCTCAGCCCTAAACCCTAACCCTAAACCCTAAACCCGAAAACCTAAACCCGAAACCTTAAATGATACCCTCAACCCTTTACAGAGGGGAATATTGATACCATTCTAGTGTGAGTATATATATATATACACATATGTTATATCTTCTTCGTTTTGGTTGAATGATCGGAGGGGTTTAATGTTAGGAGGGGATAATGGAGGTGTCTAACAGGGAATACACTGGGGCCTGGTGGATATGGGATTTGATTCATGCGGAGGGGGGGGGTCTTTAGGCTTATGTACTGGTTGCCTTTTACGAACGGTTCTCATCTCCAAATATGTTTCGACCATGAGCAGGCTTCTCAAAAGCAGGGGTCCTTCTTGGTGCCACGGAGAAGCGCAAATTACCCTGATACATCTTCTGTGGATTCTCTTTCTGTGCACCTACCCTGAAGCATGAGTGCTATCCTGAATTAGTTGTTTCAAGGCTTAAGTTTTGCCACGTGATGTCGACAATGTAAACGTGCGCTGTACTGTACTCCACTCTGCTCTAATGTGCTCTACTACGTTTTACTCAACCCAGCTACTCCACTACGCACTATGCTATGTTATACTATACTCTACAATATTCATCTTCCCTACACGCTGCGCTCCGCTCTACTCTACTCTACTCTACCCTACTCTACCCTACTCTACTCTACTCTACTCTGCTCTACTTACTATACTCTAAGCTACTCGAACATACTATACATCACTATACCCTAAGGGTCCAAGTACCTAATAATCATATACTTACCCAAAACCTGTACTATAATCACTCACCAAAGCCCTAAATACCCAATTATTGGGTATATGGACCCTACGTAAACCCTAAACCCTAAACCCTAAATCCTAAACCCAAAACCCTATATCCTTTTAAAGGGACCTAATTATTGGGTACATGGACCCTTAGGGATACTTACTATACATTGGCGCATCCCGCGGCTCTGTGGCAACCTCGGAGCCCCGACGCGCAAAAACAATATGCCAAAGAAAATAGCACGGTTTAGGGTTTAGGGTTTAGGATTTAGGGTTCAGGGTTTAGGGCTTAGGGGGCTTGGGGTTTTCTGTAGGGTTTGGAGCTATGATTATAACCGGCTTCAAGGGTTTCGGGGTTGTACTCTTAGGGGCGTACCCCTACGTTTTGGGATCCTTCTTACGGAGCCCTATGTAACTGCATTGGTCCCTTTGAGGGGCTATGTTGGGGTCATAGTAGGGAAACCTTTCAGGGGGTACGATCTTAAGGTTAGAACCCTGTAACCCTATTTTGAAGCCCTTCTCATGACACAAGATGATGTTTGAAGAACCCTAAACCCTAAACCCTAAACCCTAAACCCTAAACCCAGGAACATCTAAGCATTCCCCGAACCCTAGAGATCCTAAATAAGAAGCAAAGGAAACCCTGAGTTACCCTTTGTTAGATCATCCTAAGGGCTTCTAGGCCCTAAGGTGGGGTGAGTTCAGGAGCCCAGATTCTTTTTCTAAGCCCTGACCCTTAAATCTCAAACCCTAAACCCTAGACCCTAAGCCCTAGACCCTGAGGGTCCAAGTACCCAAGAATTCCCATTCCACAAAATCAAAAGTACCTAGCTATTGGGTACTTGGAACCTTGGGGCAACCTCTGAACTCGAAACTCTAACCGCTAACCCCCCAAACTTCGAAAACCAAACTCTAAACCCCAAACCCGAAACCCTACACGCCCACAGTTTACTCAACCGACCCTGAGTCGGCCTCCCGTTGGTGACCTTGGCTGCAATCCCGAAGGGTCCCAGGACCCAAAGTAATAGGACTTCAAAGCCCAAAAACTATAATGTATAGTAGTTGGGCCCTAAAATCCTAGTAGTTGGGTACTAAAACCCTACTTTGCGGTTCATGGGACTTGCAGGGACGACCCTCAGTTAAAAGTTGGTTAAAACAGTAATTTTTGATAGAGATGAGCAGGGTTGTAAGCCCTGCAAGCAATAGTTATGGGATCTATAACTTACAACCCCTGAAGGAGGTTCCAAGTGTGCGATAACCATTCACTTCTCCAAAACCTATTCTATAACTACTATCACACGAATGCCAAGTACCAATTATTGGGTACAAGGACCTAAACCCTGAACCCTAAATCCTAAACCCTATATATCCCCTTTAAAGGGACCCAAGTATTGGGTACAAGGACCTTTACATTAAGTACGGCTATGCAACTGGGGAGCTCCTCCCTGTGGTTTAGGGTTTAGGGTTTAGGGTTTAGGGATATTATCCCCCTATAATGGAGAATCAAATGGAAAAGAAAATGGAAAATTAAATGGAAACTGGGGGAATTGTAGTAACCACTTCGATCCAGGTCTCAGCTCCTGCTGTACTGGGGGAACCTGAATGAGGCTACTGTTGATATAAAAGACACTGCATTTCCTAAGTGAAGGGTTGAGAGGGTTTAGGGCTCAGCCCTAAACCCTAAACCCTTGAACCCTAACCTAACTTAGGGCGGTTAGCATGTCATAATACTGTACCCTCCACGATGTAAGAACTCTGAAGTGATGTTAGTTTCCACCGCAGTTGCGAGAGCTGGGTGAGTAGGGTACAGTAGGCTCAACGGCCGAATTGTATGTAGCTATTTCGTCGTGTGAGCTTCGAAGTGGAAGTCACCAAGCACGGGGTTCAGATTCACTGCTTGAGGAGGTGATTCTTGAATACGGCCCGCAAACGCAAAATCCACCCCTCCGAAGAACACGCCAAACATCTAATACCATGGAGGCATGCTCGGAATATCTAACCTCAAAAGCACAAGCACAAACCCTAAACCCGTTGAACCCTTAGTCTCCAAAGCCCTAATCCATACAAAGCCACAATGCTAAACCTTTCGAACCCTGAGCCCTGAAACACATAGGTTTAGGGTTTAGGGTCTAGGGGTGTAGGGTTTAGGAGTTATATGAGCCATAGCCTAAACTCCTACAAGTAGTATCCCCTTAATATCCCCTACAGCAGTCCCTTACATAAACCCCCTTAAGGAGTTTAGACTAAGGCTCATATAACCCTAAAGCATATGTTCAGCCAAGTGGACCGCCCTGAGTTGCAAAAGTACCTCCAGGCAAGGTAATCTGGGCTTCGAGAGTGGTATAAGGGTACTCTTCGAGTCTTTTTATGGTTTAGGGCGTAGGGCTTAGGGTTAAGCGCTGGGGTTTAGGGCCTCGGGTTTCTAGAGGTTTTAAGGGTTCATAGAATATGTACGGTTGAGGGCTTAGGGTTCAGCGTCCAGACTTTGTGGGACCATGCAGCCACCATGGGGTCCGGGAACCTAGCTATATGCAGAGTTGCAAGAAGACTGTACTGGTCTTGCTAAGGGGAGTTTAGGGTTTTGCCTCAGCAAGCCCGATGAACAGCATCAGGCGGTGAAACTATACACCTACAGCGCTCAGAACTGCAGGACAACAGTATACCTGCAGACCGCAAACCCTCCACCCTCATGTCTACATGTTGCTCTCAAGCCTGCCGACCAGGGCTATCGAGTATTGCCTATGCCAAGGGCATGTGGCCCAAATTCTTATACATGGTAGTTTCCAACATACGGGATCAGCATACGAACCCCAAAACATGATCATTCTTACTATAGGGGCCCGTTATATATTGGCATAATATAAGGATAATGGAAAAGAAAATGGAAGCTACTATAGTATATATTTGGGTTATTTAATATAGGGAATATGGCTTTGGGTATATTATAATAAGAACACCATATATCCCATATTCAGCATGCCCTAGTTGGAGCTGGGAAGCCCCAAAGTGTTCCAAGCATTCGGAAAGTCCAACATCCCTTCATTAGGGAATATGCCTTACATGATATTAGGGATCCCAGTATCGTGTAAGGTATATTCCCTGATTGAGTGATATTGGGCCTAAACCCTAAACCACAAACCCTAAACACTGAAACCTAATCCCTAAACCACAGACCCTAAACCTTATATTCCCTAATTAAAGCCCTAAGGGTCCAATGACACAAGTAATACAGTTTTCGGGCCCAAATATTGAGATATAAATGGGATTCGGGCTCTAAAGTCTAAAGCCCTATTATTTGGGTCCTCTATACCCCTATATACTCCCAATATATCCCCCTATAACCCCTTTAAAGGGACCCTATTATTTGGGCCCTAAAGCCCTGTTATTTGGGTCCTTGGACCCTTAAGGTAAGGCCTAAAATACTGCATCAGCTTGGCGGTTGAGGATGGCTTAGGATGTTTCTGGTGTAGGACGTAGGGTTTAGGGTTTAGGTTTCAGGATTTAGGATTTGCTGTGAGTTATCGTGCAGGCAGTGGTTATTATGTGCCAATGATCCTTCAAGTGCATGGCTGCATGCGAGGTGCTGCCATGGCCTGACTGTGGCCGGCCATCCAACACGTTCAGCCACCCCACGCTGTTCCAGGCGGCCAAGCCACCCTATCCAATTCCTATGAGGGCGTGGGACCTAAACTCAGTTCAGTCCATCTTGGTCAACAACACAAAATCATGTCATTTGGTGTTTTCGTTTTTGAAGGGATCTCAAACCTTCTTGCAGGCTCCCTGGAGGATGGTCAAAGGTTTTCACCCTGAAGAGGGCCTTTTGTGGCAGTTCTTGCATTCTGAGAGGCCCACGTGCTAAAACCACCCTTACCAGGCTCTCAGGCCTCCTAGCTCGCTTGCAGAGAGGGGGTTGGGGGTCCAGGACCACCCCCCCCCCCCAAAATGGCTTTGCGAAAAACCGCCAACGACAATGAGATTTGGGGCTTAGGGTATTAATTAGGTTGCAAGGAGAACTCCTTCCGGTACCGGGCCCCTCGTGGGCGCTGCCGCAACCGTGGCTTTGCTGAGGCAGGGCTAGGCGAAGACCTTTCGCCATAGAGGGCGAGGGGTTTAGGCGCCGCTCAGCCACAGTAGGTGCGGCGGCCTAGACCTTGAGTTTAGGGTTCAGGGTTTAGGATTTTAGGGTTTAGGGTTTAGGGATGAGGGTTTAGGTGACTCTACCCCAAGGATAATTGTGTTAAGAAGCTAAGTAGAAGCACACGAACGGGCTTAAGGAGCTTATGATTGGGTTGTAGGTATGAGTACCATTGGGTTACAATTGCCCTGAAATTTCGAGAGGACCCAGAAGTCGGGCTTAAGGTTCAAGATAAACCCCAAACCCTGTAGAAGTTCAGGTGAGAGACTCGTTTCCCTTGAAACCACCCCCCCCCTGCTCAGTCATGTCAGCTATAGTCTAATTAAACTCATTAAAGGGGGTTATCTAATACAGGGTTTAAGGTTTAGGGTTTAAGGGCTAAACTCCCTAAAGGGGCTATCACAGGATTCTATGGGGGAGTACTATGGTTCGTATTAAGGGGGATACTATTTAGACTAATTGACTAATTATAGTTCATATAAACGGGGCCCACAGCATACATGATTTTGGCACTTTGAAACTTGAGCCGGCGTCCAATCCTAGACACTTAACATAGCAACCAGTAAGCCTAAGCTGTACGTGGAACCCTTCATATCCGTATCAACCCTTGCAAGGATCCCTATAACCCCTTTTGAAGGGTTTAGAATGTAGGTTTAGGGTTTCGGGCTTAGGGTCTGAGATTGGTGGGATCACGAATTGGGCCAGCCTGTTCTGAACAAAAACAGCATCCCCTCACGAGCCTCTTCCACACGGAATCGCGCGGACTGAATTCGCCTGAGCCATGTGTTCAGCAGCTATGCTCTAATATTGGAAGGCCTGTCTTGCTTCATCCATAGCCAGAAGTTCCAAGTATAACAACTGTAGCTCGTATATTACCCCGTCAATTAGCCTGTCGCATCTTGAGGGTTCGTTAGCAGAATCCTGAAGTGCAGGGCCACAACCCTGAAACCCTTTACTGGGTTGCTGTTA
>CAJNIZ010043979.1:41603-53063 GCA_905231905.1 Symbiodinium pilosum
TACACTACCCTGAGGGTCCATGTACCCAATAATTAGGTACTTGGGATTTGGGTAATAGAAATTATACTACAGGTTTTGGCAAGTTTATGTTGATTGGGTACTTGGACCCCTAGGGCTACCTACCGCGGTGTAGGGTTTAGGGCTTTAGGGGTTCACATGTCACTACGCTCCTCAAAAGTCCGCTTCGCCCCTTTTGGAATAGCCCCCACTCAACATCGGCATGCAAGATCCGAAAACTAACAGAACGCCCTGAGCCTAAACCCTGAAGGTTTTAGGGTTGAGGGTTTGTAGGCTTTAGGGCTCATTTAGGATTTGGATTTCAGGGTTTGGGGGATTAGGGTTTAGGGTAAACCCTCTGAACCCTAAAGCCAGCACCTTACACTGTGGTAGATGTAGACCCCGGACTATGCTCCCGTTGGGTCTTGACAAACCATCATTCCCCCCTCCCCCTGCGCAGAAAAAGCCCCAGTAATAAACCTTCCCAACATTGTTGCATACATATTCGGTCAAGTATTTGTTGGGGGGAGAGCAGGGGGTTGATGACCCTAAGGGTCCAAGTACCCAATGATCATATACTTGCCCAAAACCTGTAGTATAATTTCTAGTACCTAAATCCCAAGTACCTAATTATTGGGTACATGGACCCTCAGGGTTAGGGGGAGGTGATGATGACCTTCACTCTAACACCCTGATGCCAATCGGATCCCCCGTGCCTGGCCGCTGGGACACTGGCGGATGCCTTTGCGAGGCACAGGGCACAAAGCATTCTGGGGGACGTAGATGGTAGGTTTAGGGTTTATGCGGTTTAGGGCTTAGGCGATTTAGGGTTTAAGGTTTAGGGTCTCGAATTTTTGGGTAACTCCACGGATTAGGGGCCAGCTTATGTCGGGGACCTTCGACCACTAACCATGCACCCCATTTCCATTGCATGTTCGATTCTCGTTTCTTTTTGATTCTATGCTAGTGCTACCGTAAACCATGAACCCTGTATACCCTGGGGGTGCACAGGGGCTGTCTTGATTAACTCCCATGTGAAGCCTAGGGGCATGGGCCAGCAATGTATAACGCTATTAACAGCGCGGGCAATGTACGTCACAAGACTAACCCTAAACCCCAAACGCTTCACCCCAAACAATCATGCAAGAAGAAGCTATGGAAGTTAAAGGTCGTCATGTAAGCCATAGTCTGAACTCCTACCATCCCCCTTAATATCCCCTTAGTAGTCCCCCCATATAATTCCATATAGATATATATATAGATATATATATATAGATACATATATATTTATACATGGCACTTTAAGGAGTTTAGACCCTAAACCCTGAACCCTTAACACTAAACCCTATATTACATAACCTGCCTTAAAGGAGTTCAGATTATGGCTACCTAGCAGTACTGGCCGTAGCAGAAGCTCAGGTTCTGCCCCCCTAAACCCTGAACCTGCTAAAGCCCTTTGCTACTTGGCGTCTGGCTGCAGCTCTATAAGCTGGAAATGGAACGGGTGTCACCTGAAGCGATGCGTAGTTCAGGGTTTTTTTAAGGCTTCAGGATTAGGCCTTCGGGCCCTTGATAGAGGATCTAATGGACAAGAAAACCCTAAACGGTTTAGGGTTTAGGTTTTGGTTTAGGTTTTAAGGTACTACATCCTCGCAAAGCATTGCCTTAAGGCCGCGCATGATGCTGCTGGGTAAGAGCTCAAGGATTGGGATACCCGAGGAGTGGTTGCACCAAATATAATTCGTGCTCCCTTGGCTACTTTCAATTCAAAGGGGTCTTTGGCATTTGTAGGACTTAGGATATAGAAGAAATTATTGATGACTACTATCCATCTCTTGATGGTTGAACCGAATACGACTGCAGCCCTCTTATCCTGTACCACAACCCTAAGGGTCAAAGTACCCAACAATCATATACTTACCCAAAACCTGTAGTATAATCACTGTTACCCAAAACCCAAGTACCTAATTATTGAGTACTTGGACCCCTACCAGAACCCACAGGGGGAGCTGATCTTAGTACATGTCGAGCACTCTAGCCTCCACACAGAAATATGCTATAATTTGATGTACTCTGTGTCAAGGGACCCAGCACTTCCAAAACCTTTCAAGCAAGGAAAGTCACCAAACCCGACTTAAGGCATTCACAATGGCACGTTTTGGGGTTCAGGGTTTTGGGTCGCTCATCTAGCAGCCCATTAAAAAAAAAAACACGAAATTTGTTTGACACATGGAACAAAAATACTGACGAGTAACATTTTATTTGGGGATATACCCCAATAATGGAGAATCAAATGGAAAAGACAAATGGAAAATAAAATGGAAACTGGGGTTATATAGGGGTTATAAACCCTAAACCCTAAACCCCTAAACCCTTGGGGATATAGTATTTTAACATGGAGGGAGCGAAGTTTCTCCGTTGCCTGCGTTTCTCGGTTTTTTAACGGAATGCTGATGTGACCTGTGATTCATAGACCCCTTCTTTAAGGGTCCTTAGGGTTTAGGGTTTAGGGTTTAGGGTCCTTAATATTAGGATTCCTACAGTCTTGAAATTCCTATCCAATGGAGGGGGTTTATTAATCTGGGGTCTACATTGGAAGGAATCTGAATCGATAGCGGCAAATGCCCAGGACCCCAAATCCAAAATCTCGGAACACTCCACGGTCTTGCCGAAACATAACGCTATTCGCAATTCCTGCCGCAGGGGGACTATATTCAAGGGCCCAGTGGGCCAAGTGTAAGAACCACACAATCATAAGGCAACACTGCAGTGAACACTCTGCTCTGAAGCCTAAACAGTGACGCCTCACCTACCATGACAACGCACCTTCTGCGGAAAAGTCAACTTTTATATTGGGGTTCTTAAAATTCCATTCCAAATCCTGAAAGAAATCCCCGTGGACACGTGGTAACCCTCGTCAGCGATGCACATTTTTGAGGAACTTGTAAACAGCTAGCTGCTATCTGCCCAAGAAGGAGGTCGAGTTCCAACTTAAAACCTAAGATGCTCCAACTGCCCTAGTCAAAGACAAGCTTGAGTTGGGCTGCGGCAAGTGTAGGTAAACCCTTTAAACCCTAGGTTGCGTAGATGGACGCCACGGGAACCCTGGAGCACAATTTGCTGAGACCCGGGCGATGCCCCTGTCATGAAGGGGAACCGGCGGACCTGCCCATCAAATTTTGAGACCTTACGTTATAGAGCACCCTAGACCCTAAACTCTCAACCCTAAGCCCTAAACCCTAAAACCTAAACACCCTAAACCGTAAGCCCTAAAGCCTAAACCCTAAGCCCTAGACCCTAAGCCCTAAACCCTAGAGAGTAAGTATCATCCTGATAGTTACTTTCATCTTTTGCAGGCCGTCAATTGTTCCTTCGGCCTCAGGCAAGCTAATGCTTCCACAGCCATTCCGGAACGCATGCAGTCCGTCGCAATCCAGTTCTGCATGATTACGGCTAGCTACATGAGCCATAGTCTAAACTCCTAGATTAATATCCTAACAACCCCTATAGTAGTCCTATATACAATCCCGATGTAACCCCCCTTCAGGAGTTTAGACCCTAAACCCCAAACCCTGAACCCTACATATATACCCCTCTTAAAAGTTTAGACCATAGCTGACACGTTTTTGATCCAAACATGCAGCCTACAAGAGTCACTCTGTAGACACCCGACAGTGCGTGGAGAGGTTTGGGTTCCTGCTCTCGGGTTTGGGCCTGGGCTTTCCCTAGAGGTATAGTCCCCCTTTAAGTAGATAGAATGTCTGTTTGGGTATATTATAATAAGATCCCCATATACCCCATATTCTATCTTCTTAAGGGGGACTATAAACACTTGCAACCGGAATGCGAAAGATTGTACGAACAAGTCTGAGACATCCCGGTTTGAGTGAAGTGGTTGGCTCTGCATGCATGCAGGTTTCTCACCATCCGGGGCTGTTGATGGAGGTCCCTAGCATGGGGATTGTAGTATACTAGGGGGATATACAACAGATTCCTAATTCTCAGAGATACACGGACTATTGACCTGAATACTGCCCCCCACTATGAACCGGACCTTCGACTGAACAAATTTGTGTGTACTTTCTGCATAAACCACCATTAAGCTGAGGTCGGGTGAGGTCTTGGTAATTTGCCCAGTTCAAACACTCCGGCCACAAAAGCAGCCAACCTAGCCCAGCTTCCACAATCAAGCCTTGTCTTTGGCTGGGGCAGTTCTGCTTTAGAATTGAGCGTTTATGATGGTTTAGGGTTTAGGGTCTAAACCCGAAACCCTAAATCCCTAAACCCCTACACCCTCAATCCTAAACCCTACAAATCCTGAAACCCCTACACTGTAAATCCTAAACCCTAAACCCCTGCAGCCCTAACTCCTAAAGCGCTAAACCATCAGCCCTACGTTTACGGTTTAGGGTTTAGGGCCCTATTCTCTAGAACCCTAAGTGCTAACTTCTAAACCCCAGCTCAGCCCTAAGCCCTAAGACCCTAAATCATCCTAAACCCTAAACCCTGAACCCCAAAGCCCGGTATCATCCGAAGGCCTAATCCTTATTCCTTAATTCCCAAAGCCCACAACCAACCTGAACCCAAACCTCCCTAAATCCGGACCCTATAAATCCTAAAGCCTACCCAAGGGCTCCAATGTAGTTCCTTTTTGGGTCTGTTATGATTTTTTGGTAAGGGATGATAATCTACTACCTAAAAAGGAACTACAACCCTAAACCCTAAACCCTCCGGGTAACTCCTACAACCCCAAGCCACTCTAAGACGCGCACTCCATGTCTTCGACGGAAAGCCCAAGTTGCCTTTCAACCACGTAGGGTGTAGGATGTAGGGCCTACCCAGACCCTGATATGTAGTTCCTTTTTGGGTAGTAGATTATCATCCCTTACCAAAACACCATAACAGACCCAAAAAGGAACTACATTGGAGCCCTTGGGTAGTGTAGGGCTTTAAGGGTTTTAGGGCTGTTTAAGGTTTAGGGCTTAAGGATTTGGATTAAGGGTTTAGGGTGTAGGATTTTGGGCTCACGGTCAAGGGCTTCAGGTTTGCTGTGGCCAAAGGATCCCAAGTACCTATGTAAGAAATACCAACCTTAACCAGCTTATTCCTTCCCAGTACAGAAATTCCATTTTGTTCCATATGAGCTGTAATCTAAAACTCCCAGTATCGTCCCTACTACTGAAGCTACAAGGTACCACGTACTGAAAGCAAGTCGCGCAGCATCTTGAGCCACTCATCTATTTCTTGCAATCGAGAAGCAGCTTCGCGGTGGATGTGAGTACCTGGACCCCAAAAGTATGTAAAATAATGGCCTTTATGGCTGCTATTATGGGTTTAGGGCCATTATTTTACATACTTTGGGGGTTTAGGTATCAACCACATCTGACAGCATCTCCTTCAACTCGTCCCCGACTTCTGGGATAACGCGGTGACGGCCAGCCGAGAAGCACGCCTTCTTCTTTGTCCACAGCAGCGTCCAAGCGCTTCTGAAACCTTGAATCTTTGAAGAGGTCGTCATCATTGTCTTGAATAGCTGCACGGCTTCTGCACTTTGACCCTGTCCGCAAGGACGGCTCCTCATTGGAGGGAGCCATTCTCCCCGTCCAACTACCCGGCCTTCCCAGAAAGATGCAATGTGTCATCGGCATCGTCATCATCATGGCTCGTCAAGTTCAGGCAAAACCGAACTTGCATTATCTGGAATCGCGGCGTTTCTAGGTGCGCGGCCTGTGCCATGAGTGCAGCACGGGTTGGGGATTTTGGGGTTTAGGCTGCAAGGTTTAGCTGAGTTCCCCCTGTACCCGTCGCGTAATTTCCCTTTTCAGTAGCAGATTATCCTCATATAACTGGAAGTTGATATGGGGGGAAACCAAGGGTAAGTTTTCCCACTTACAAGCCTCTAGAAAGCCCGTAAAAAGGCTAAGCTGTTAGCGAAAGAGCTTGACCGGGGGGGGGGGAGAACTTGACGCAAACACAACAACCTCCCGAGGAACAGTGCACTGCGGTTGAGGGTTCACGGGGTTTAGAGTTAGTTTTAGGGCTTCAGGTTTAGGATTTGGGGCTATACCCTCCCCAAACAAACAGGGAAGCCCAAACAGGTGTCATGGCACCGCTTTGCGCGTTCCATGTGAGTTTGCGCGGATGTGCATGGTAGTTGGGGACGAAATGCCTGCCCCAACAATGTCAATACCAGGTAGGTTCCTTTTGGCGGAGGATCCCTCTTTATAAAGAAATCCCTAGACTCTACCCAGGGGCTCCAATGTAGTTCCTTTTTCGATCTGTTATGGTTTTTCGGTCAGGGATTGTAAGGGTAGGCCTTAAACCCCAGGTCACGGTTTTCGCTGCAGGTTACTTGGATTTCCCAAGATGTCCCGGCACCCAAGACGCATGTTTTCCTCTTGTGCGCCCCCACTCCGGGCATAGTCCCGCTCCCCCTCATTATCCTAGTTTCCCGCTTGGTTGATGATAATCCAGTTTATTAAGGGGTAACCTTAGGGGCAGCTAGCAGGGGGAGATTGAAGTCTCAGAAACTCGAACCCCCCCAAACAAAAATGCGGATTTTGGGTTCAGGATTTGGCCCATACACCCCTACATCACATGAACCCTGCACCGTAAAGTACACTCCAGCCAGGGCTTCTCTGAGGTGATACCAGGCTTGGAGCAATCTAAGCGCGCTATTTGAAGAGAGCAGGGGAATTACCTTCGGAAGCCTACTTCCCTAGACCTCACCTAGCTGCTGGGTTTAGGGTTTAGGGCTTGATATATTGAGCTACTACGGCAGAATACAAGGCACTCAAGGTGAAAAGGTTTCCATACTCAGCGAAGAAGTTAACCCTAAACCTCGGACCTTATGTGGATAATTCCCCCAAATCGGTCCCATTTTGGTACTGTACCCCTCAATATTAGGTCCACCCTAAACCCTAAACCCTAAACCCCTAAATTATTAGGTGCCGTAATGGAATCTATAACCAAAAGGCGCCGATAATTTTGAGAAGAACCCACGTACACGAGTAGACTTTGGTCTTTTACGATTAACCTCAAATCCCACCCCAGACCCTAAACCCTTAGACCCTAAACTCAATGAGAGAGTCAGGAGTGGAATCCCCCGCCTATGGTACTGGCTAGGTGAATTGCTATACCCTAAGGGTCCATATGCCCAATAATTAGGTACTTGGCTTCATTATAGTACAGGTTTTGGGTAAGTATATACTTATTAGGTACTTGGACCCTTAGGGAAAGTAGCCCCTACATAACCCCAATCAGTACCACAGTGTCCAGACTCAGTATCTTATTCATTCCTTCCATCCCTACCTAGCCCCTAAAGGCTTAGGGTTTTAGGGATTAGGGTTTAAGGCCCAAAATATGTAGAAATTGCCTGCGTCGGCCATTTCGAGGGGTTCGGGCCGTCATGCTACGCAGTTTTCAGGTCCAGACACTAACATCCCCTAAACGTCCAAGTACCTAATAATCATATACTTACCCACAACCGGTACTATAATTACTATTACCCAAAACCCAAGTACCTAATTATTAGGTACATGGACCCCCTGAACCCTAAACCCTAAACCCTAAATCCTAAACCCTAAACCCTAAATAGCCCCTTTAAAGGTACCTAGTTATTAGGTACATGGACCCTTTGGGAGGCAGCAAGTTGAAGTGTTGGCCTCTTGCAGACATCGGGATGTCAAACATGGCGCCCTGTCTCAAGGTAGCAGGCTAAGGAATGCAGCTTTTGTCGAGGGTGTAAGGGTTCCCCAAGAGTCCAAGGACCCAAATAATAGGGTGCCTTTAAAGGAGTTATATGGGATTTCTAGGGGTTTAAGGGTTCCCTAAGGGTCCGAGGACCCAAATAATAGGGTTTTAGGGCCCAAATACTCTCACATTTTCGGTATTTGGGTCCTAAAACCTTATTATTTGGGTCCTTGGACCCTAAGCCCCTAAACCACTAAACCTTTAACCCCAAACCATAAGCCCTAAACCCTGAACCACTAAACCTTTAACCCAAACCCTACGCCCTAAACCCTAAGCCCTACCCTTATAGGGGTTGTTTTAAGGCTATCATACAGGTTTAAGGCGTGGCTGCGGTTCAGGGCTTCGGTCTAGGCCTTAAGGTTTAGGGCTTCGAGTTAAGGCTCAAGTACCTAGACCCCCAAGTACCCCAAAACACAGTCTATGTAGCTTCTATTTGGGGATACTTAAGGTGTATAGGGTCTAGGTAGGCTGTAGGTTTCAGCGCAGCAAGAATGAAATCCGCCACCCTGCGGGCATAGATGTTCCTCTGATATACCACGGGAACCATACTGGGAATATCCATTGCTAATTCTATGGATCGTGTGACCTTTGGGCCCTAAAACCCATAAGTAGTGCCTGCAGCAGTAGTATCCCTAGGGAATGCGTACCGTACCGGGTATGACTTGTCTTCAGCTGCCCAGAAAGCCCGATCTCCTTTCATTAGGGAATATATCCTACAGGGTACGATGATCCCTAATATGATGTTGGGTATATTCCTCTAAGGGTCCAAGGACCCAAATAATAGGGTTTTAGGGCCCAAATCCTATAGTCTTAATGGTATTTGGGCCCCAAAGCCCCATTATTTGGGTCCTTGGACCCTTAGGGTTCCCTCATCACAAGCCCTAAGCCCTAAACTCGAGTTGGGGCATGTTGGGCTTTCCGGGCTTTTGGGGCAGGAATAGGAGCAAGGCTACGTCTCCTCAGGAGCACCAAGCCAGCCCCACAAGATGGTCTCGGGTTTAGGGTTTAGGGTTTTAGGGTTGAGGGTTTTAGGGTTCAGGGTTTAGGGTTGCCCTTGGTTTGGGGGTTCTGGGTTTCGGGCTTACAGCTCTAAGCTAGACACTGTGACGGGGCAATGCCACAGATCGAAGGAATGTCGTGGCAAGTTGTCCGGGCCACTGTTACACCCCAGGGTTTAGGGTTCAGGGTTTTAGGGTTTTGAGGTTTTAGGGTATAAGGTTTAGGGTTTGGGGTTTTTGGGTATAAGGTTTAGGGTTTGGGGTTTCAGGGTTTTAAAGCTTTAGGGTATAAGGTTAAGGGCTAGGGGTTTTAGGGTTTAGGGTTGGTTTGGGGGGAAGCTCCAATGCTCCATACTCCTCAGCAACTATCCCTACCTCTCCAAAGCCAGTTGAGTAGTGTTTTTTTGGTGGTTGAACCTAGTAAGATTATATTCCTTAATACTATACCCCAAAAGGAGGATATAATCTTACTCCATAATGGTCACCATAGTATCCCCCAATGAAATACTACTCAGTTCAAGATAGGCTACTTAGCAGCTTTCAGAATTAAGGTGCCTTTTTGGAAGTCTGTTTGGGTTCTGGATTTAGCGTTTCGGGTTCAGGGATAGTTTGGAGGTCCTTGTTAAAAGAAAGTCCTTATGAAAAGAAGGGTCCAAACATTTGAAGGTCTATTTGGGGGCCCCGCGAGGCCCCTATTTCTTGCAACCTCCATTTCGAGCACACTTTAACACAAAATTGCGCAAAGCACCTTCCAAGAGGACTTAGGAACAAGGAGCGATCATACCCTGCGGCTGGACACCTGCGGCGATGGAGACCGCGATCGCGCTGAGAGCGAATGTGCCACCTTAGGGTTATAGGATTTGGGGCAAGGGGGTTCAGGATAAAAGTTTGCAGGGCTCAGAGTTGGGGATTTGGCTTGACGGACTAGGGGCGCACTTTAATGTTTATGCCGCTGGCTGATGAATTTCTGCTATAGTAAAACCAGTCAAACCAGCGTAGACAAGAGAAGACTAGCTAGGGGGATTAGCTTCTTTTTTGTTCTGGTGAGGAAAATACCCAAGGAGCCAAAGCAAGCTGCCTAAAGCATCTACCCATGAGTGGTCAATCTCAGCGGCGTGTAGGGTCACAGTACATACAGGTCATGGTACACGCCGAGGACTCATTAGGCAAACTATCCCGAGGGTGCAGGACGATGCATCTTACTAGTCGTTCAGGGCTGGGGGTAGACAGGCAAGCCGATAACGGCTGCTTCGCGGACCTCCGTAAATTCTCGGCGCTCAGGCTTGGCTTTGTCAGGGAGAAGCTCCCTGCATACCTTACTGGTTCTTAGTAGGGAATACAGGAGTGTAATACAGTTTTTTAACACCCTTCCGCACCTTTTCTCGTGCAAGCATCAGCTAGGGGAGTCCTCTAACACTGCCAACAATATGTCAGCACTACGTAGCCTCGCTGTGGGAACATAATATAAGATATATGATGCAAGGCTTAGGGTTAGTAGGGAATAAAGGAACAGTATACTCTATACATAATCTAATCCCTAGTTCCCCACTAACAACCAGTGAGCTCTCATCACCCGAGCTGTACTCAAAACCCCAAGTATCCCCCTTAACAAGCCCTATAATGATCCCCTATGTGGTAGTTTCCCTCAGTAAGGGGACCCCAATATAGACCCAAGAACACGATCATCCTCATTATTGGGACCGCCCAAAAAGGTACCCCCAATTTTGGGAACTGCCTACATAAACCCCTTTGAAGAACTTAGACTACAGCTCGCATCAGCCCAAGAGAGAGCTGTCCGCTCGAATTGCGAAGACCGTAATTGTCTAACCCTAAGGGTCCACGTACCCAATAATTAGGTACTTGGCTTTTGGGTAATAGTAATTGTAGTACAGGGTTTAGGCAAGTATATGGCTATTAGGTACTTGGACCCTTATAGGCTAAAGCAGTAATCACCCAGAAATCCCGATATCACTCCATTAGGGAATATACCCTACATGAGCTATAGTCTCAACTCCTTAGAGGGGATTATTTAGGGGATTATAAAAGAGACTACTAGGCGGGTTGTAAAGGGGGATACTAGGAGTTTAGACTATAGCTCACATGAAGCTAGAATCCCCGATATGGTTTAGAGTATATTCCCTAATTGAGGGATATTGGGCTCCCTGGGCACATCCTAGCATGAAGAACCCATTACTAGCTATGTAGCAGCTTATATCACAATGGCAACATTCAGCATTACAGGTGTGGAGAAGTTTAACATTAGCCCAAAACCCTAAAACCCCTATGTACTGTAGTACAGCAGCTTCCATTATCTTCTCCACGCCCCATATACCCCTACGTAAACCCTTCGGGGGGGCTTTAAATCCTTGGGGGGAGGGGAATGACCTATCACTGAGGTCGCAACACCGGCCGGTCGCCTGAGGGTTTTAGGGTTGAGGGGTTTAGATAGGAACATAGAGGATGATATAGGGAGGGCTCATGGGTTTATAGGGCTCTGGGAAATTTTTGGGTGGATGGCTTAAGGTTTGAGGGGGGCCTGGTGTTGATATATTGTAGCAGACAGGCCAAGGGGTTGTATAGGGGGTATATGAGCTATACGCTAAACTCCGAAAATCCCCTTAATCAGCCCTATAGTACTCCCCTATAAACTCCCTGTATAAATCCCTTGAAGGAGTTTAGACTATAGCTCATATAATCCCTTCCCCCTAATAAT
>CAJNIZ010043980.1:0-16370 GCA_905231905.1 Symbiodinium pilosum
GGCGACGAGCATGTGGATCTTGTCCACCTCCATCCAGTTCCGAAGAATGCAGACATCGAAGGTCCCCGCGTGCGGTCTCACGCACCGCACGGCTTTGTTCGATCATGTGACCAGAGATGCATTTGCTGTCATCTGCCCCGCTTCAAGGATTTTTGGAATCTTCTTGCCTCGTCCTCGGACATAACTTAAACTTCGCCCTCCATTGTGCTGTAGCATCGACAGATCTGACGCCTGTGAATGAAGACGTCCATTCCGTATCTCCACTTCGCATCTTCACACTCTATGAAGCCGAAGCTCACGGATCACTCCGTAGTATCTCTCCTCTGCGTGAGGCTGCTCTGGAGCAGAGTCCTCCTCGGCCGTCGAGGCAAACGCTGCCATCGCCATTTGGGCCATCTGCTGCATCTGGGCCAGTTGAATGGGCTTTATGCCGCTGCTTGTGACAGAGCGAATGGTACGGGAGGCAGGCAGAAAAAAAAGGATGTCAACTAAAACCTTTTTTCTGCCTGCCCTCCCGTACCATTCGCTCTGACACAAGTTGACAACGACCATAGGCATGCTTTGCTCGCGATGGTTGTCAACAATGTCTGCTGGATGGTTTAATTACTCGAAATCCACATCACTGGGACGTGAAGATTGGACCTCCAAGCTCGAAACTCTGACCCTTCTTACAACTACAGCGTTTTGCACGTACTCGATCTGCAAGACTGCACCAGGCTGACTCTGCACACTGCACATTCGAAAGCAAAAAAACACAAAACACACGGGAACCGAAACCCTTGTCCTCGCAGAGTCCCCGAATCAGATGCGTCCACTGCAGAAGCCACAGCTGCCCGAGTTCAGAACGAAGCCGGCTCTATAAGGGTTTTCAGGGGAGAGAATTGAATTATGTCCTGCCACATCACCCTTGTGCGCTCTGCCAACTCCAAGGGGCTCCTCTGCACAAACCCATACCATCCTTCGGCAATCCCAGACTGCTCCCTGCAAGCCGCCTTCTTTATCATCTCCTCCTTGTAGGCATCCCAGCCTGTCTGTACGTCTGCAAATACTCGAACACAAAAAGCTAAGGAGATACGGCAGCGCTCTAAAACAGACTTGAACCCCTGCAAGAACCCTGCGGCCAAGTTGTTCCTGCTGCAGCCCGCCAAGGGGGTCCAACAACACGGAAATGATCAACCCACTGGTGTATGCTCCAAGGCTGCTAGAAGGTTCGTCAGCACTTGCATGCTCACAACAGCTTAAAGGTGTTCAGCCTGTTGGTCGGGTTAGGGTACGTAAAAGGGTGATGCCCAGGCTAGAACCGCTTGTAGGAGCGCAGGACAATGTCACCTCAACTTGATCTCCGTGCTGTGACAAACCAAGCCCGAAGGAAAAAAAACAGCGTGAAGCTGCCCCCCAACATGAAAAAGCATCAGGCACGAAGCATGACACGCTGTGCTCCTCCCGTAGCCTGGTAACTGAAGTTACGGATTGATGCAAATACCTGTCAACTTCGCCGCTACAAAATCGTTGCCCATGATGAGGCTGGAAGAAGGTTGCTTAGGCTGTGTTAGAGCAGGCGCTGCTCCAGCTTCAATTTGGCATCAAGTTGGCCACTGTGACTTTAGACAACCGCCAAGATGTATACACGCAAACATACATGAAGATGGCATTCTGAAGGTTGTTGTTCTTTCTAGGCTACGGATACTGGTACATAGCAAGGCAAAGAAGTCTACCCAGCAAACAGCTGAGGTTTCCACGCTCCGTCTGGCGATTTAGTTGCCTGCCATACAGTCAAGTGACTTACGCGTGGTTGGCAGCTACTGAAGGAATGAAATATGTGCATTCTTCCTCCATCCTCTACTGAGCCAACTTTAGTTGAGGGGATGTTCAGGGCTTCTTGTTGAGCGCAGACTGGGGGATGAAATAGGGCGTGTAGGTGTAGGACTACAGCTACCCTTTCACTGAAACAAACCGGCCTCTACCTGCACGCAAGAACGCGGTCGTAGTAGGGCCTCCTTTATCCAACCCCAAATTGTCGGATCTTGCTTGGGATCCTAAACAACCTGACCTTGAGTTTGATGGAACAACAAGCATGGCAGCTGCAGCATTCTAAAGACATTGAACTTTGGAGGGACGTTGACAGGAAATCATGGAAGGCACCAAGCTAGGCTTTAAGATGGGGGATCGCGCGCACCTGCAGCCAACATCCTGTGATAGACCTAGTGCTACTGATACACATAAGATCGCCAAGCCCAAACTCTTGATTCCCTTGAAGCCAGCAGTCAACTCGTGCCAGGAGCGCAGGAGCCACGCATCGCTGTACTGCATCTCACGCGAGACCTGCAACGAACATGGGCGTTGTCATCTTCATATACTTTGCTTCCTGCATGTTTCGCCAGCAATACTGTTGAACATTGCTGGTAGCTAGTCGTATGCTGCTGCTGCTGCTGCTGCTGCTGCTGCAGCTGCTGCCGCTGCCGCTGCCGCTGCCGCTGCCGCTGCTGCTGCCTCCGCCGCCGTCATGGCGGGGTGGCGGCGGCAGTGCTGTGCGGAGAGCAGGTGGATGTGTTTGACGATGAGGAGGACTATTGACAGCTGTTGCTAAAGGGGCATTGGCATCAACATGGCTACTTCTCCAAGGTCATCCGCATCTGGCCAGTTTCAGTGCGCAGGCGCTGTTACAGAGATATGGAACTCAGGCTTCTCTGACTGCAAAACCCTACCTTTTTCGCAAACCCTGATCCTGCAGCCACGTTCAGAATCCTGCACCTTGCGCCCAAATAAATCGAAACCAAAAACGTCCAAAATTCTGAAACCTCAGACAAAAAATTCGGCCTGCTCTCATTGGCTTCCAACCAAGCACCCTGAAGTATCACCCGATATAGTTTTTTAGGGTGTAATGAAAACGGCAAAGCCTCAACCAGGGCAGCTAGCAGCTTCTTGGCCACGGTCCGCAGCAAATCCTTTTTGGTTCAGTTCTCCGTCGGATACGGGCACTGGCTCAAACTTTCCCAGAAGAGTGCCATCGTTGAAAATGACCCCGAGACAACAAAAAAAACACAACTTTGCGTTCCCATTTGGCTGCGCGTTTCCGCTTCCAGTCTCAGGTGGAGGCTAAAGCAGAATTTCAGGACTCTGGGTTGTGGAGGGGGGTTGGCGCCAAGCATGCAAGGTTCACCACTCGGGGTTTTGTCGGCTAAGGGTTCAAGACTTCGGGTTCCAAAAATATGCGTCTGTAAGGTCCAGATTTTGAGCCCAAATGCATGGTGGAAAGCAACTGCTGACTTGCAAACAAAAGGTTGGCGCATGAACTCTTGATTCAGGGCTTGTGCGGGTATCTGCCAAGGTCAGGCATAGACTGGCTGTCTCCTAGCACTCTTCCACTAAGCGCGAGATGAGCGCTGGCAGACCCGTGAAATTCCAGAAGCCGAGAAGACCCGTCCCCAAGCTGGTGAGTGAGTGAGTGCTTAGGATAGACACCGCCGTGCAATTGAAAATCGTGGTGCCTAATTTGGGCATCTGCCGAAGTAACGAAGCAAGCTACTTTAATTACCCAGGCCCGACTACAAACGCATGAGCACTGGCACCAACAGGTCTGATATAGGTCTGATATTTCATGCTATTTTCGAATTTGTGGCTTGGCCTCCAGCGAACTCTCTATCAACAAGCTGACAAGGCCCGGTGTCTGACACAACATTGCAAGCTTGCTTTGAGGTTGGCCTGCTTACTGATGACGTAGATCTCTGCAACGGTCTCTGCCACCAAGGAAAAAGGCCATTTCCTGGGACAAAGCACACTTGCAACCAAACAGCGATAAGAACAACAGAAGGAATGGCACCTCGACAACAGGTCCCACTCCAGGTACTGCGGCAATTGTTCTTGCCAGGTTTCTGTAGAATGTAGCAGCACTGGCGGTGGCAAATCTACGTTACCATCGGAGGTGTTAGTCACTGTTCATAGTTTTGACGCTAGCCTTGCCAGGAGGTCTTCAAGCAAGTACCGCAATGAGAAAAAAAAGGGGAGCGCAGCAGTAGCAGAACCAGTGTCGGTGTTGCCGCTGTTGCTGCTGCGGTAGCTGATACGCGTAGGTGCCGCCGAAGCAGTTGGTGCTGTTGCAGTTGGCCGCTGCTAGTAATTAGTGCTGGTGCGGATGCTGGTGGCGCTGGTTAGCACATTCTAGCGAGCAGATGCCGTTGCCACAGTCTCTCCTCCAGACTCGGAAACACGTGTTCGGAGTGCTCCTGGTCCTAAGAGCTCTGTTGCTCCCTCAGCACAACATCTACCGCTCATCCGTTATTCACCAACTCACTTACTGCAAGTTGAACTCTCAAGCACCTGCCGGCATTAAGCCTCAGTCTGAGTCTACCCTATGCAACCTCTCAGCTGATCCCTGCATCTCGTGCTAGACTCTAGACTCTAGACTTGATGACGAGTTTCCAAGCGGCTCATGCCAAACACACACGGACACCCCTGAGACCAGTATGTCTGAAGAGCATCTACATAACAACCCCAAACTCAGCCAGAGATGTCGCTTAGGGCCAAGCGCGCCCGAGTACACTTCGTGGCAGCCGAAGCACCTGAACGCTAGATAATCTGTCTGCGCCTTCCTGCAATGATCTGGGTGCTCTTGAATGGGCTGTCTGAAGCTCTCAGGCTAGTCATTCCCAAACAAGGTATGCATGTGGCTTGTGTAATGGGCTATGGGGAGCGTTCTATGAGCATGCAGGAAATTACCGTCAGCATTTTCCTGCTGTGCGAAGTCCAAGAATCTGGTGATCGTCTGATGCATAGCTCACGTTTCAGCGGTAGCTGCCGCTCTGTGCATGTCGAATGGGAAGCTGGATTGAACGCCCTGTCAACACAGGACTTGGAAGGTCTTCCGCTGGGCACCCCGCGTGCAGGCAGGCAGCGTACCAACCTAGATCACAGACGGGCTGCTAGTCTGAGGAACTTCCGTTTTCGCAAACGGTTGGTTATGCCCCAGACAGCATGCCAAACATCATAACACTGAACTGTCATGCAGGTACACCCCCTAACCTCTGAGCTCCGGCCAGGTTTTTAGCCAAGAGTCACGAACTGAACTGCTTGAAGGCCACACGTAGCCCTGTAGTTGCTAAAGCGCCAATGCCTAGGCCTGACAACCAGTTTTGCAGCGCAGCCCTGACCTTGCAAGCCCCGGCCTGAAGGAGTTTGCTGAAGCGCGGTGTATGCTTGGAGGAGGAGCCTGCAACAAGACTATATGGCCTATGATTCACGATCATACTTGATGTACTGCTTCAGACCGCAATCGAAGACCTCGGGAAACAATGCTGGCAGCGTTAGTTTACTTGTCGGCGATCTTGCAACTGAAAATCCAAAGCCGACTGCACGGCCCGCAATTGTTGCAGAGGCACCTGGTAGCCTTTTGGCAGAAACCTTCTACCCCTGTGATTGTCGTGACCTGTTATCAAGGTTGCCAACGATTTCTGCGAAGCGGAGATGACAAAAAAAGGAGTGGGGATTCCTGCCTCTCAAAATACGCCAAATGTGGGACGTCGGACCTGGTCCTCAGCTAGAATCCTGTAGGGTGGTCAGCAAGTGAGATTCGAGTCTCTTGCGGTCACTTAACACAAAATCATTCCCAACAAGTTGAAATGGACACTGGTAACAATCGGACTTAGAAGTCATAGCGCGGAGGAAAGCACGGCCACGACCATATTCACGCGGGGCGCAAGAACAAACACCTAGCTCCACCCCATGCCTGCAACCGCAAGACCAGCGACAGGCACACTCAGACAACTGAGCAAACCCTCACGCAAACGACCAGAGTCAAATGTCAAACATAATCCGCAAGCCTCCATGCTTGTAGGGCAACATACCATAAAACCCTTTTGTAACCATTCAGGTCCGTCCATTCACAAATTGTCTTGCCAAATCCCCGAGCCTCGCTCCAGGCGTCGTGAAGCGCGGCTTGACTGCCTTAGAGCAAGCTCCCCTAGGGCCCCCTTAGCCCGGAAGCCCTTAGTTTGCTTTTTTGCCTTGTCCCTGCCGCTTGACAGTGCGCTTGTCCTCTGTTCGCCACTGGGTCAACGCCTGCCGCATGCTAAAGCGTTGCATAGACTGCACGTGAAGCATCCGCCAGACCACTTCCCAGCTCTCTCCTCACAAAGTTTCAGGCCTCATGTTCACTGGTGGCATGGGCACGCAAAGGTGGCGGATCATGCCCAGCATCGTGTCAGTATCGCTACGATTGATATGAAACAGCCGGAAGGGTGAAGCCCACTCAGAAACTGTCAGGCCAGCACCCCAGACGTCTACAGGGTAGCTGGGGACAAACGCGACGCGGTAAACTTGATCAAAGGCTCCTGTGCCCAAGAGCTCAATGACGCGTAGATTCTAAATGCCGGTGGCAGCTTACAAGGAAGGCTACGCTCCAGGGGGGCGCGAGTGCTGCGCATTAATTCTAATGTCCGCAAAAAGGGCAAGTTGCGAGCACCTTCTTTCGAAGTTAAGAGAGTAGCATGCCTTGATTTAAAACAGCATGAAACCCACAAAAGATTCTGGCCGCCCCACTTTTTGTCCCAACTCCCATGGAATACACTCTGCCCCTTGAAATTCCCTTTGATGTGTCGGACAGAGGTAAAGGCGAGGGAGCGCCCTGAAACTCAAATCCTGACTCATTCTTCTCAGCACACGACTTTGAGACCACTCTGTCCATGCCAGATCCTGCAGAATGCTTCGGCCGACTGCCATGCTGCAGATATACAGCTTCAAAAGAGGTAGACCTAGGAAACGATGTCAGTCACATGGTTTGCCCTGTATAGGGTCCAGCAGCCAGCAACCCTGTCGCCGGTCGAGTACATCGAAGCTGAAGACTGCCCTCCAAGATGGGCAAATCTGCGACAAGCATTGGGGCAAGCTAATTCTAAAGGCAGCACATTCTGAAATGCATACTTGGGTATTCAGGCCCTCGAGGAACCAAGCTTTGCCCACATCGCGTTCCTTGCGCCTGAAACTTTACCTCTGAAGCCCGAAGCCTGAAGCAAGATCCATCCCAAAGACAAGGGACCCTCTGCTCACCGGTCCTTCGTCAGTGAAGTTCGAGGTCTGCCTTCGGCCGGGCTTTCTTTGTTAGATCCATGAGGGCAATAAGGTTTTGACGTGTTGTCCCTCATCCAGCCCAACTTAAGTGCCTCGTTCTACAGCACGAAATCCTCTCTGCATGGAAAAGAGGCAGGCAGGCCGAAGTAATTAGACTTGGGCGCAACCTTTGACAGGCTCCGGGATCTATACCAGCAAACGTCCTTGCTCCCGTCCGGGCCCATCTAGGATACTAGCAATGACCTACTTCTTGCGAATACAGCACACCTTCGAGTTTTGAAATCAAGCACCCTGATACCACCATCGGCTATGTAGCTGCATTTTAAGACAATGAACGCTTTGTCCACATCGAAGCCATAGAATGCTCATGGCAACAATGCTGCCAAATCGGCAGCTGTTGTAAGTTATGGAGACAGGCGCTCAAGCGTAATCCTAAATCAACAGCCACCACGTAGCACAGCGCTATACACCGTGTTCTCACACCCAGGCAAACCCCAGCTTCGCCATGGGAGCCTGGAGTATCACATTCCGTCAAAAAGTTGGAGCGCAATTTGTGAAACTGCATTTGCACCATGGCTACATCTCAAATAAGCTACAAGAGCCTGCGAATAAAAAATCCCTAGACTTCCTAGATTTAGTGCACCTTCTGCGAAATCCCAATGACATGACTTGTAAAAGCTCTTTGCAGATCCCTAACTACAAGCCCAATACGCCCAAAAAAGCTGTTGTCAAATATATGAGGCTTCATTCTAAGCCCTCCATGACCAAAATGAATTGCGGAAATCTTGGTTTCCCAAAATTAGGGGTTGGTCCCTTTCCGGGGTTCCCTATGATAGGGTCTATAGCATCTTGGGATGTAAATTGGGCGGAAACTACCATTATGGGATCCAAAAAGGGGGCCCTTTATATGGGGGACCCATCATTAAGCCTCCCTAAGAACTTTCAAAGGCCTCCCTAAAAGGTCTCCTATTCGCCCCCTAGGGCTTCCATAGTACCAAATCCAGCCTCCGGTTCGGACTCACCTGGCCGGACAGCAGGGGCTTGCAAAAGCTGCAAGGTATGCGCCGGGTAGTTATAGGAGTTATTTAGTATATAGGAGTTATATAGTATATAGGAGTTATATAGGGATTATAGGGTATATATTGGGGTTATATTAGGATTATGGAAAATAGAGTGGAAACTGCTAAATATAGGCATACAAGATTGCAGTTATATAGTGATGATGGAAAATACAATGGAAACTACGATATACAGGCATACAATATAGCGCTTATATAGAGATGATGGAAAATGAAATGGAAACTAGGATATACAGGCATATAATATAGGGCTTATATAGGGATAATGTAAATAAAGTGGAAACTACTATATGGTTGGTTGTCAAAATTATGGTCCCTTTTTGAATCCCTATTATAATACGGCCCCTAATATTTAGGGTACCCAAAAAGGGACCATCATTTTGACAACCACCCATATATCGGCATGATCTGAAGAGAGAGGCAGGAATAAAGTGCAGATCATCAGCAATCACAACGGGCGAAGATATGTCCTCGAATGGTTGTATCTGTAGCAACGATGGTGGTGTTTGATGGTTTCCTGGCTGATGGTTCCACTGTAGCACCGCGATATCTTGAGGAAACATACCAAATTCAGTTGGGATTTCTGCAAATCTCGGTCTACTCTTCTATTGTTCTGCACTGTTGGCCATCCTGCTGGTTGCGCGCAAACTTTACCTGATTTGTAGTAGAGAATGAAGGAAAAGATAGTGGGATTACAGGGCTCCACTCTTCCCATCCCTACCATTCTCCCCATTCCCTACTAGAACCTTGCTGTCATCATGGTCTCCCTTCCCGCAGGGCTTGCTCCGCCATCTGAAGCAGGTCAATGACTTCTTCAGTTCCCAAGCATCATGTGCTCCATAGTCTAAACTCCTTGCATCCCCCTTAATAACCCCTATAGTAGTCCCCTACATAATCCATTCTAGAACCCTCTTTACGGAGTTTAGACTATAGCTCATGTCTTCAGGGTCTGGCTGTTTGACTGCAGCCAAAGAAACTCGTAAAATGCAATCATACTGCATGTGTCATACTATGGCTATGAAATGTATCATGGAGCCAGGTGGAGCTGTCTTAGCAGGTCGCCGCTGCGGCGGGAAGATCACCCTCAAGCAGGTATGAGTAGTATACGGGCATTATATGAGTCTGGAACAGGGATTCAGAAGAGTTTCAGTGCAGAACTGCCAGGCTTCAGGATCTCTTTTCTAAGGTCACTGCTGGAAGTTCATGGCCTACAACCTCGAAAGAAAAGGCCTTCCTTGCTCCAACTGTTCGATTTGTGGGCCTGGTAGTTGCCCACCTTGTGTTTGCCTCCCCTTCCCCTGATTTTTGTGGAGATCCAAAAGGGGACCCAAAATTCAATAAGCACACCGACCAGTCCTAAGATGAGGAAGATTGACGGAGCACCCTGATTCTACCCATGAAACCAACAACCACGCGCAGGCCTCTCCACTCACGATGCCCAGCGTGTCCTGGCAACCGCTAAACCCGAGCCGCAATTCTAGAAGGAGCTGAGATCAGGGGATATTGGAAGGCATAGCCTTCAAGAACCGAATGAAACAATCTTGAATAGTAATAATATGTTGCCTCAGACTACTACTTGCCAACCTGAGGTCCACCCCAAAACTCTACAGCCTGCCCCTTCACACAAAACGCACATTTGACAACGGAATCCCTGAACCCAAAGCTCTGATGAACACTTCTCGCGTACAGCCCTCCAAGCGACCGTTGATGCTATACAATGGACCATTGCCGAACACGTCATGATCGCCATAGTAACTAGAAAGTCTCCTACAACAAAACAACCCACAATTCCAGGAAAACAAATTCGACAATGCTTCTGTTGAGACTACTACCTGTTACAAGTACTACCTTTTAACCGTAAAACTATTCAACAGAATCTTGAAACCAGAAGTCGAATAGCCTGAACTGGCAATCACGCTAGGACTACAGTAGCAGGCGGGCGCCTGCTTGGCGTGAGCCCGGGCATCCACAGCGCGGACCTACATGCCATAAGGTGCTTCAACAGGAATTGGGGCCGCAGTGAAAGTCTCAGACTCACAGACAGCAATTCCATACAACTATATCATCCTCATCCCCATGTTGTAACAGCACTAGTTTTCACATAATGTTCAAAGCTCTTTCCCATTTGATTCTCCGTGATTGAGGCTGGGGGAATTGGGGGGTTCATAGCGCTGGGCCATCTCATCCCACCCGGGGACCTCGAGATGCCTCACTCTGCCTTCAGAAGATCGCGAATAAGGGCGCAACACGGATGCAAGTGCTGCACAGGGAATGTTCTGTCTTGCTAGAGGCGGCACAGAGGTTCCTCGACTTTTTCAATTAAATTGAAATGTCTTGCTCAGGTGATTCGTGTTCGCAAAGGCCACAAAAAGGCGAGGACGCATGATGAACGCTGTGCATTTGACGCTTAAGCTTACCAGCATTGCAGCATTGGTACAGCAAAGGCAATGAGATGTATCGTCATAGAGGTGGAAATGACGTTATCACATGAATGCCAATGAGAGTCGCGGTATTCAGGTACTGGCCATAAGCGCTGGCCCATGGGCTCAGATTAAGGTGGCTTGTTCTACCAGGGCAACATGCCACACGGCAGATGTCTGAAGATCTGTTGCCGTCAGGGGCTCAGCTGGTTTCAGCCCCTGACCACGAAACTCCCAAAGGATCTGCCCGAGCTCTACGGAGCCTCATGGAAAACCTCTGGCTAGGAATTGAGCCCAGTGCAATCAAGCATTTGTTAAATCATCTGCGACTTGCACAACCCGACAAGCCCAACCCCCGTCCTACTACAGAAGTCTCAACACTTGCTGTTCATAGAACAGCTCATAGGCCAGAGGCAGTCTGGGAAAAACCCTCTGAAATCATGGAAAAGAACATGGAAACTATTATGGAGTTTGGGGTTATATAGGGATAGTGAAAACAAAATGGAAACTACTGTTTAGGGTTTAGGGTATATACGACCTGTTTAAATGGAGGCCTGGAGAAGTGTCCCTCGCCGCACCAGAACCATGAACTCCTCAGCACGTGGAAAACAACGACTACATCAGATGATGGTTTCAGTTTGATCTTCCACTCATACTCAACACACAATACATTCTGGGCTAGTTTGCATCTTCATCTGGAAAATGTCAACTACTATGGTATCTATTCGACTTACTATTCATGGAATAGGTAGACTTCTGGCTAATTCGAACCATTATTTCTTGTTTGCAACTTATCTAGATCATCGGTTCAGGTCTGGGGTCCTGGACAAGGGCTGGGAGATGGGTCTTCGGGTTGATGCTTAAAGGGTTTGAGGGATCAGGAGAAACGACTCATTTCAAAAAGTAGCCAAACAATTGGCGCTTCAAGAAGTGCGGTCAACGATGTAGTGAAGATAGTTTCAGGTTTTCTTTTTGAAGCATTGAGCCCAAGCAACAAACAGTAAACATGGCCCTACCGCTGAAACCTTCCTGCAGCCTTCCCAGGGGTTACATTGACCCTGGCACGTCTCTACAAACAAACGCCCTGAATGAGCCTGATCTTGTTAGGGTCCTCGGAGGGTAGCCAAGGCTTACACTCATCGGCAAAGAAGGACGGCCATAGACCCAGCAGACCTGCTCAGGGTTCTGTACCTGAAAGTTGGCCCAGACCGCTAAACTCAGAGTCTGGCCGCGCGCTGCCCTTGCTTGCAGACCACATCATGGCTGCCTCGGGACCCACGGAGGCGATTTCTGTTGGGTTTAGGGGCTTGTTTGGTGGTTGAGGCCAGCGCTTGGGGCTTAGGAGTCCACATGAATGATACACGTAGAAAATCACAATTATCTAATTCGAACATCCGCGCCTTTGCATTTTTGTATCATCAGCTTCTTCCAGCAACAGTCTATGGAGCATGCATCAGCACTGATGTCCTAAAACAGCTACACACGTTCTAAGCACTACCGTTGGGGTGGTGGGGTGACTTGTGTGAGGCTTGGATTTTCAGGGTATGCTTTGTGGTCGGGCACTCCGGGGACACCTCGAAGTTGGGCACTGCAAATAGAAATTGGGGCACTGTAGTGGGCACTGTCACTGCAGCGAGACTCTGCGGTTGGGCATGCGGTTAGGCGCTGTGTCACTGCAGGGATACCCTGTCGTTGGGCAGGCGGTTGGGCGCTGTGGCACTGGAGGGATACTCTGCGGTTGGGCGCTGCTGGGATACTCTGCTGCTGGGCACGCCAGGGATACTTGGCAGTTGGATATTCTGCAGTCGGGCACTGCGCGGAGGGTGAAGAGGACATAGACTTCTTCAAATCTAACAGCCCCACTTTGAGGATGGGGAAAATCGTCCGAAATATCTTTAGGCAACAGCAATTCTAATGCGCAGTGTCGCTGATGAGGGGGATTTTGTTTGCAGGGCTTCTCCGGTGATCAAGTGAGGGATTACGCTCTCTCAAGATGTGCAGGGTCAACCAGGCATTCCGCCGCTTCTAATAGCTCGCACTAGCTCAGCTGAAGTACAACGTGTTTGAAGTACGACATCCCAAACTTCGCCGCCCCAGCAGGATGCTGACTCGGGAAGGGAAACATAAGACTCAAGCAGTCGCGGTTGTATCAGGGATTATGCAAAGCTGCTGAATGACACTGCCATCTGCAGAAAGGCATAGGCTGTCACGCAAATCGCCTACTTCAACCCACAACTGGGGTGCCGGGCGGCATGTTTGTTCCTTGAGGCTTTGCGCTAGCACGCGCACCTCCTGGTCATTCACCTTGCACATGACTTCTGACAGTTGCTGTCCCAATGCACATGGGTGGTGGTCAAAAGTAGCGTTCCGGATGAGGGACCGCAGAGCTCAGGTGTTCAGTGAGGAAAGCGGAAGTGAATATCCAGTAAAAATATTCTTTAGGGTACAAAAGAAAGCCATGGTGGGCTTCGGACATCCAACATCCTGCTTCGCAGCTTTCACCCTCAAAGTGTCGGACCAGAAATCCCTCCACAACACAGCACATAACCGCTAGCACGTCCTCTGCAACAAATCGAGAGGCTCCTGAATCCTAGGGTAGTTTGGGAGCTGGGGGTGTTGCCCCCCACGATATACAAAGCACATCAGCAATAGCTCCCTTGTAAAAGCGCCGTGATGAGGTGCTTGGACATCTTTTCTTCCCAGAAAACAGCTTCTGGGGCTCAGAAAGACAAAGCAACCAGTCAAGGTTAGTGCTGAAACCTCGAGACTTAACGGTATTGCATGACTCGGCCCTTAACCCAAGACTGGAACTTTTCTGGCAGTTTAAAAGCGTCCCAGGATTGGAAAGCTGCGAAGCCAACCCCAATCAAAACATCCAGACATCTGCTTTCTAGACCTTTCAACATGAATTCCTGCACCCTGAATCTTTGAACATCCCTTACCTGAGCATCGCCCGGGAGCCTCAGACATAGCCATGGCTTTGAGCATCTTTGGGCACCTGGAAACTGTTGCGTGGGGTTCTTATTACCAGCATCCGTCTGCATATAATAACTGTTATGACTACCACTACGGGTACCCCTGCTGCCATGGCTGCTGCAACCGCTGCTGCTACTGCGCGGCCGCTGCTGCCTGCTCGATCAAAAGCTTCTCGATTATTTCTTACACATCAGGCTGCCAGCGCGCCCCGAAATAGAGATCCAAGACCGAGGCCGTGTGAGACTGCGAAACCCCCAAGTGTAACAGTCCCCCACACGACGCCTGCGCAGGAAGCGCACGCGAGCTTCCACGAACTTCCTCCACATGGCAGGACAAGGTCACGATAAATGTGAAAAGACTACCCCGAAACAGTTACGTCAGAAAGATGCATCTTATGATGCTGGTCGGACCCTGCTTTGCTTTGTTTGAGGGACTATGCGAGCTGCCGCGCTCACATGTGTATCGAATCTGCGTTGAATCGCGTACGGCCGTTCTAGGGTAGTCGGAACATCCGTTGGCGGTTGACTAATCTTGGGTTAAAAGAAACATTGTACTGACAATCCCGCGAGCGCTATCTAGTCGGCGACTACTCAGCCCATCTGCCAAGGTCACGAGGCTGCACCATCGATACACTGACAGCGTGCTTTGTCTTGGAACTCCCTTTGTACGAAGCCTGCCTGAGAACTTAAAACCAAAGTCTCCAAATACCCAGAAAGTGGTCACCTGGGAATGCTATAGCGTTCGATGGATGGCTCTATGGGGATGCTGCGCTTGCCGCTTGCAGGCTCCCAACTTACGAGAGCAGATGCTGGCGTCTACTAGCACAACCCTTGTCAGTCCGAACTTCAGAACTACCTAGTTCGTGCAGATATGGAGAATAGTGGGGGCATGCGGGAGTAATAATTTCGAGGAGCATGCTCTTGATAAAAAGATGGTTCCAATCCGGGAGAGGAAAGTCACCTGCATTCACACATAAGCATCTCGACAGAATTGTTTTGGATTTGGACCGTCATAACTGCTGGTCTTCACGCCGTCTGAACTTCTCATTATTTTCCAGACTTGCGGCGCGGGCAACTCTTCGAGTCTCCCTTAAGTAGATAGAATATGTAATTGTGTATATGCTAACAAGATCCCCAAATACCCCATATTCTATCTACTTAAGGGGGACTATAACTCTGCAGGAGAGCCGCAGCATGCTGCAGTCCGACTGCGGGCAAAACTTTACCAGCAAGCCAAATACAGCTTTTACTGTTGGAGGAAATTCTGCAACACCTAGGGACCCAGACTATTGTAATTCCCCGGATGTGAGGCAAAAAAGGTGGTGCAACATTTCCTCCATCAACAATAGTACCTACTTCGCTTTCAGCCAGCGTCGCGACGAAAGCGCAAGCTTGACACACCATGGAACCCCAACGACCCAACGGAATTTACACCCCCGAGGACGTTAACTTAAACATCAAGCCGGCGGGATTTGTCCTAGCTTGCAATGGAACAAGTTTAAGCCTCCCTAACACAGAGTCCCATTGCCCTACAAATCGTAAAGTACTGTACTTCACAAGGAACTCAACCAAGCAAAGCAACTCTGTTGGGCTCCTGTGCTCGGCGCTGGCATACTCCTGCACAGGACTGACAGGGATGAGGTTCAAGCAAACCCACGCATAATTGCGTGTAATTTGTCGGTGCTACATCTTTACTCTGTATGAGGGCAGAACCCTGTCAAGGGCCGGATTTTTGGAGCCAAGTGGTCCAGGTAGGTACTGGCGATTGCTTCACAGACTAGCTAAGGCGCATCATGCCTCTTGAGTCTGTCAATGCGGTGTCGTTGCACCGGCTATCGCCCACAGGTTACAGGACTTGGCCAAGCTCAGGCAGGCTGAGATCCAGCATTTGAACTTTGCGCATGGTGCCGTCAGAGCCCATACGCCAACGCCTAGCTCGCTCGCAGGCTGGAAATGTGTTTAGCTCAACATCCACGTTTTTCTGGACACGATGTTGATCCTTGTGTACAGTGGGACGTGATCCTTGTAATTCATTCCGCCAGCCCAACGCAACATCATCAGGGGCGCCGTTTCTGGAGTGCCTGGCCCACGACTGCAAAAAGGGGTCCGCGGTGACAATGTCTACAATGTAAGTCTGCGCTACACGATGCTGAGGTGCTCGGGACCAACAGCTTTTAATGCAGATGGCCCAGGCCTACACCGCACGTCGCCTGTCCTTGACACTACCTCAAGCAAGCTTGGCCGAGGACCACCCCAGCTGCTACACAGAAGACATAATGTAGCAGTTGACATTTGAATACGCCAAAAAATGGTATTTTTCTATCTCTGTCAGCGAATCACGCTAGCCGTCCTCCACACACGTTTCAATCGTCTCCGTACATCATGCGCATCCTCCCCCTGTAGTCCGCAGTGAAGCGTCAGAGAGGGGGAAGCCTTACGCTCGAGACCTGACCAAACGGACTCCGAATCCAGCATGCCATCACTTTGATAACTGTTTAGGCCCTAGCATTAAGCTGCCAGCACGCCGGGGAAAGAACTATACAATGGCCCCGCGCCCAAGAGGGCTACGTACTGAGTCCAATGTGTATGCTCATTCTCGGATTCTAGGAGCTTTGGAAATTGAACTTGTCTTCAAGCTGAAGCCTGTAATCTAGAGAACATATTGATTGATAAGGGTGCCTTTTCACAAAAAAAAAACGAACTTGCCCTGGTCTAGACGTCATTGTTTTTTCCGTCTTCTTTTTTTGGCACCCCCCCCCCCCTCCCCCCTCCCCCTTCCCTCCCCCTAGCCTCAGCCCGCCCTTCAAAGAATCCTACGATATATGGTTGAATCC
>CAJNIZ010043980.1:16470-30462 GCA_905231905.1 Symbiodinium pilosum
TTCAAAGAATCCTACGATATATGGTTGAATCCTACATTTTCTACCATTTAACCTATACGAATCCTTAAACAATTAGAATGCTAATGACCTTTCTCATTCAAATTTTTGAGATTGCTAAACTAAAGAAGTCACAGGGGCTTCTGTTTTCATTGGCCAAGCCCAACCATTGTGTGCAATTCTGTTTCAGCTGCTTGTAATATATCCGGGCAATCTACAAGCGTGAGGAACAAGAAATGGAGGGGAGGATCTCCCAGATGTTGAAACTGATTTAAAGCTCCCGTTCGGCTTGTCTGGCCAAAAAAGGCGCAAGCGTCGAAGCTGCTACGACTGGCCGTGAAGGCCCAGCAGAACTTTATCGTCCACTACTTCGGGCTCCGAACATACCCTGAAGCCTTCAATCCGAGATCACCGGCGTAAGCTTCAGGTCTGGTCCTGGTAGTCATCCCTCTTGGTGACCAGAAGCTCCGTGAACTGAGGCAGGGATGTGAGACGACTGTGGTGGGGTGTATATAGGAATGGTCTTGGACTAATTTATTACACCTTTCTCAAGGGTAGCAGGATGAATTTGGTTGCCTGTGGGTTCTCGTTCCTGTTCCTTTCACTACTTGTTCCAGGTGGAAATCGAGGCAGATCTCCTAAGAATGTGGTCGTCACTGCTGCCTACCCAAACCGCATCGGGACTGAGGATTGACAGCTTTGGCTTTGTGGAACTACAGCAGGTTGCTAGCAACTAGGCTTCGGGACAGCGTTTGTTTTCTCAGGAGATGCAGGAGCTGCTTCCTACGTAATGTTTGTGGCAGGTGGTCCATATGAAGCGAATCATCTGCGGTGATTTCATCGCTGAGCCGTTATTGTGCTGTAGCTATCACATCCCTCTGCTGTGTATGTGTTTGTGTGTGTCTTTGATGAGCTCGGGGACCTCTTCAAAAATGTTTTGTCCTGATGGCCCGCTGGTCAGGCTGATGCTCAAGCTCTGCAGGCCTACAACCTAAGCCCCTACTTAAACCCTGCGCGCTACACTAGAATGCCTTCTGAGATGATCACAAGTCTCTGAAGAGCACTCGGACAGGGCCTGTCGGACAACGCCCACACTTCTCAGAGACAACACATTGAAACCTTCTATTGCAACGGACTGCTAGATCAAACCTGTCAATCATCCCAAACCCAGACCGAAAGATACAACAACCTCTTAACCCCTAGATTGAAACTCCAGAAGGTTAACCCCTTAAACAAAACCCCAAGCTCCGAACCTGAGGAACATCAACTGGTTCCCAGAAAAGAGGGTCCCCCCCACGTTAACTATCTTTCCTACAGAGACCCACAGAAATTACTCCCAGGAATCGGTCTTTCCTCAGCCACACGGGAAGGGCGGCCACATCAGATGAAGCTCTAGCATCTAGGCCCTTGGCTCCTCAAGGCCTAGGGCTTCTCTCTTCATGCGGATTCGGACAGCGTCAAAAACACACATGCTAGGCTGCAAACCATTTCCAACATTGGTTTGAGGGCTTGAGCTTTAGATCTTAAAAGTTACAGTTGACTGGCGGAGATTTTTTTCTGCAAAATCCCGGCCTCCGACTCCGTAACACTCTCCTATAGAACGTACCTTACATATCGAAAGCGTACTGCTCACGAGAATCACCTCCATTGTAGAAACCTTGTTTCAGGAATGCAGCAGGCTAGAAGGCCAAAATGGTCCTTTTGCAAAATTGAGGAACAGCACACCGTAGCAACTAGACTTCTACTTAATTGTTCAAGCACCCTTGGAGAATATGTGCCTTCTGTTGTTCACCACCCTAGGCAATTGATGGCTCTGACGGCTTTGTCCTTGATTTACGGGCTGGAGAGGGGCCTTGATAGGGACCCGTGAATAAGCGCCTTAAGTGGCGTTGCATTCCCTGCGCAGGCCTATAAAGATTGTTGATAGAACGGTCCCTTAGCAAGGTTCCCTCTGACAACCCCGGATCTATGGCACCCAAGAGGGGCCCCTAGCTACTTGCTACTTCCTGCATGGATGTGGAGGAGGGGATGAGGGGGCTTCGGATGCGAGTCAGAGATCAAGGTTTTGAGACGTAAGGTTTCGAAGTTGATGGTTCAGCGTCGAAGCTTCCTGCCACTCCTCTTCCTTTCCACGAGCAACATGATTCTAGCTAGGAGTGCGGACCCTTCGTGCTGCAAGGCCTTTTAGCTAAATCTCAAAAGATTTGATCCCAGCCTTTCTACGAGCAACCGTGAAGACCCTTGCAGCTTCCTTGTAAAACGGACTTGCCGGAATACAGGCAGGCATCCCTGAAATCCTTTGTATAAGCTCTACATCATTACTGTATGAACCTGATGTTGAGACGACTAACAACCCTTAGGTCAAGTCTAGGAAGGGCACAGACCTAGACTATCTCTACAAACCACCTCCTACAGAAACCCTTGCTTTGACCCTGTGCCTTGCTTCATTGAGCCGCAATCCTCTAACTATGGAAACTATGCAGGAAGAAGTCTTGCACACTGGAGACTGCGTCGGGAGTCGGACAGGGATGTCTTAAAACCTGGGTGCCCCATGGCTCTGGGTTTAGGGCTTAAGCTTCAGCGCTTAATTATGTAGGGCTTGATCTTGGGTCGCCTTAGCGTTGAGAATTGAGCGCCTAGTGTAGAGGTTGAGGGTTTTACAGGTTGGGGTTTGAGGTCTGCAGTGTGCCCTTCTTCTGCTGGCCTGGGAAGCATTGATGCGCGAGCAGGCGTCTAAGCCCGAAGCCATCTTACAGTTTCTGTTGTCATGTAGCTCCGCGATGTCTTTCTGCAGCGCGCCTTGCTTCTCCTGGCCATGGATCAGCTGCTTCCTGACGGTATCACTTGCCTCTTCTACGGGCAGCTTTCTTGTCGCCCAGCTGCTTCTTGACAGCAGATAGAGAATGACAGCTCTCACTACAAGAAAAAAACATTCGGTAGTAGTCCGCAAGCCCTAACATCGAATTGGACGGTCCCTGGGGAGTTACCGGGCTTACACACTTTGAGGTTGATGAAGCTAGCAACCACTTATACTTGGGGATATATCCCTACTGAAAATCCGCCTGACTAGCTGATAGAGGTTACCCCAAATATCCCCAGGTATGGATTAGAAGGGGCATGTCTCGCCTATTTGAGAGTATACAGGGCTAAGGCTTCCTAAGCTTGGCGTCTACCCATTGGGAGCCCCATACATCAAGGGACACCAAGTTTTGAAATGCCGCCATTCTAATGCTGACCTTTTCAACCCATGTTGCCCTTGCAAATCCCTTTGCGACACCATTACTCATATCGGTACGTACCACTACCTTGAGCATCACTATATTTCCTCATGCTACGCAGCTGTGATAACTGTGTCCTGGATTTTGTAGGCAAAGATTCGGGAGGGAATGCCGGAGATTCGATGCTTCCTTATTTGCCTTAATCCCCTTCAGTGGACAGGCGTTTCCCACATGTAGGCAACGCAATCCTTACGAGTAGGCCCACAAACACGATCCCTTAATTTTCACAGAACCCCCAAACGCTACATATCCACACGCTGTTCGCGTAAAATGGGGACATCAGCTGACTCAATGCCCGCTTCATGATAGGACTGATAGGACTTGACTACGGGTGTCCAATATCAGCGGGGCGGAAGAAGACAAATCAATACTTCCAGAGCTCAACACAAGATGATTAGAGGAATCCCTGCCCGACACTAGCAGCGTTTCTGTACTCCTTTACATAAGTCAAAGAAACTGCCGGACGGTGATGGATCGGACTGGCATGTCGCGTGGTATGCAAGGTCAGATAGGTCGCCAAGTCGCACAGGTACATTGACTGTCGCATTGTCGTCGAGGTAACGAGTGCACTTGGAAGCATACTATTATGATAGGCGATACATGTCAAAAGCAGCAAGCACTCCGGTTTTGACCACCGCCTGCCTAATTGAAAGATTACGTTTGTGGAAGCAGTGGTTGTTCAAAAGCAGTACTTTCTGCGAGGCTCTGTCAATCTAGAATCCTGCTCATGGCGCTTCTCAAAGAAGAGCCCAAAATTTCAAGTAGCCAGCAGCTGATTGAATCATACATGGCTACCCAAAGCCGGCCGTGGCGGACACCAGAAGATGCGACTTGCAGACCCCGATGCCCAATCAAGTTAACCCCTCCCAGACTACCATTGAACAATACTGAACCCTATGTATCCGTACCTTCAAGGTCCGGTAGTCTACAGAGGCCTTTTCCGCATGCCATGTCAGTTTGGGGCAGCAAGAATTGCCATCTTTCGCTCGAGCCACAGACCCTCAAACAGATGATGGGCTTGTAGCTGACTCTGTACTGGTTTGGCTAAGAACTGGACTAGGGGGGGGATTCCTAAAGGAGCATGTCGCATGCCAGTATTGCACGGTGCAGGCCAACTTAGGATCTTGGTTAATATGCTTTGCAAAGGCTAGCTCTACAGCTGTCCGGGGCCTAAGCCCTATATGCGGAACGTCCCTGAGCCTTGAACGTGAGACTGCTGGTATGACTACCTGTGTCCCACGAGGGGATGAGACGGTAGGCCTGTCTGCCCTTGCCTTGCTCTTCCTGCAGATCCTCGCAAACTGCCTACTGATGTGGCAGTGAAAGTGAACGCATCGATGCATCCAGCTACTCTGAGCAGATGTGCGCGATCTGGGTTTCAAGGGCCTCGTACACTCTACCGCATAGACCCTAAACCGAAAGAAAAAAATACATTGACGGCAGAATCCTTCAAGCACCCCTCAAGACTACTGGCACCGGCATCGAACTTCCAATACATGTGGACTCCAGGAGGTAGGCAAATGATTGTTCACAGGAAGGCAGAGCTTTCCCAAAAGAGGATCCCGTTTGAGGGGCCCGCCGTAGGGAAAGCCCATGGATGCACTTTCTGCACTCTCACCGACAAAACAGTAGGGAACAGCAGTTCCGTTCCAATGCCCCATGCCTTGTGCGGCGGCCAGCTGTCGAGAACTAGGCCCTGAAGCCCCTCCACCATACCATGAGGAATGGCTCTGGGGGTAAAGAAGGAGACAAAGGGATATTTGCGTATGATTGAGGCTAGCTGGCAACTCCCATACCTCGGGGTCCTTCCTCAACAGGCCGCAGCCTGGAATCATGAGTCTAGGTTGGGTTAAACTAGGCCCCAGCCACCAAGAGTGGCCACAAGTAACACTGGTGTCATATGAGTGTACTACGTTCCTTCTCGACCACTAATACTGGGCGGTGGGCGGGGGCCCAACCTAGAATCCAGGCAGAACGTCAGCGGGAAAAAAGTCATAGGTCCCGACGTCTAGCAGTTTCACCAGTCCCCACCCAAAATGGCCACCTTCCACTTTGGCCACAGAATACTGTGAACAAGTCCTTGCCTGTCTGCTCCTCCAAGCCGGGACCTAACGCGCTGGCTGTCCCTTGAACAGAACCTGGAGGATGAAATTGGACCAGTTTCGCAGACCCCCCAACTACCCTAAATACCTACAAGTATTCAGTCAAAGCAGTAAGAAATCATAATAAAGGGCAGATCTGCTACGAGCATCGGTTAGGGCTGCATGAGAAGGTTGGACTAGAGCTCAAAGGGTTCCCAAAATGGCGAATGCCAGTGTCTATAAAAGTCTATCCTATCACCTAAATGAAGCAAAACAGCGCCGGTCTTCTAAAGGCGCTACAGCATTCAATTCTCAGATCCATTTCGTCCTCTGGCAATCTGCCGCCAGCGCAGAAGTCGCTTTGCCAATCGCAAAAGCCCCACACAAAAAAATTACAAATCGTTGATACAGTCATCCTCAAGCAGATGGAATGCAGATACAGGAAATGTTGTGTACTTGTTATGCGCCGCAAGGTGGCTATGTTGTTTATATCTCAGGATGATCATACCTCCTGGGACGGGCGGGGAGTGCCATCGATCCACCATGATTCCGGGAAAAAAACATGGGAAAACTTGTGTGGTTGTGATCTCTTATGAGACCAAAGTAAGAAACCCGGTTGGGCTCTTCTCATGCTGTCCTTCAAGGCAACATCTTTCAGGGATCTGTCTTCATGCGATCCCCACCCACCCCATGAAATTAAACAATCAGAAGCTGCCCACAAGCTATTATCACTTTCAGTCTTGGCGCCCCTCTGCGGCGGGCAAGAAACGCTTGCCAAAACTCTCTGGCAAGAGGGTGCCGATGATGGCAACGCAGGGTGCTCTCCAAGCGTCCATGCTGGCGTTCCTCATCGTGGGCTCCAGCATATGCCCCAATACCGGGCCTCCACGAGAACTACACCGGTACCACACCGAATATCTTTCTCAATGAAGTAGCTTACAGCCCTCAGCTGAACGAGGAGCCCCATGCCGACTCCACAGGAGCTTCATCGTGCAAGAGGGCCGAGGGACTGATGGCTTAGGTCGTGAAGTGGATTCAGGTGGGTAAAGCTCAGAAGCCACATACGCCACTGATGAATGCTGAGACATTTCTACTTTCTTGCTACTCGTGCTCATGCCCAAGCTTCCCCTCCCCATTGCAGGATTCAAACCTGCCGCGCCACGGGCATGAGGGAGCGAAGAGCCACGAAGGGTCAAATGGGGGTTTCCCCTAATTTGGTGGTCCCTATGATGAGCACAATGGTATTTTGGGAGCTATATTGGATTCCCCTTGTGTTGGGAAACTACCAAATGGCTTGGGGTCCTCTTTGCACTGCTGAAGGCAAAGGACCTTTGACCTCATGGCTGTCTTGAAGATGCAGACATCCTCACCAATGCTAATTGTCCACACTTCAATATTCATGTGGATTTGGATCCTGATAATGTACAGCGCAGGTTCCAAAGTTAAGGACCAATGCGAAAAGATGTACAATTATCATGTGCAGTTGTTTCAGCTCTCACTGGAGGTTTATCTCTTCGTTCCCGGCAAGCCCGAATAGACTTGCACCCTTGACACGGCAGCACCGCCATGAAAGACTCGCACCAAAACTCTCGAAGGAAGGGCCCCCTTTACTCAGACAAAATGCTTACCTTATACCGAGATCCGAAGGTCTGTAGTTTTGGCTTTACAGGAGCCGAAGGCCGTTCTGCTTGGCATGTACACCTGGTAATATATAATTTGGTAAACTAAGCTTACATCCTAACTCCATCGCCTTACCGCGAAAGACCCTCGTAGAATATGAAGCGAAACTGCTACGGAAAAAGGTCATTCAGGTGTTGGCCGCAAATCCTCAGACACGGAGCTCGAGCGGTAAGCTCTCCGATAACAGGTGCCAGATGCTGCTGTCGCTTCTTGCCCAAAGGCCCATGGTTGATCACCGATGCTCAGAACCGGATTTACTCAATTGTAAGTGGCATCCAAGAAAGTGGGTTCTTAACACTGTCCAAGCATAGAGGCCGACCTGAACACTGTCAGTCAGGGAGAAGATTTCTAAAGCCTGCACTCAGGAATACAAGTACAAATGCACTGGCTATGAAATGCTAGTATGGCCAGGGGATGCGGGCCACCTTCACCAGGTGGAGACTGTGTGGGAGCTGTGATGCAACAGGCTTGGTTTGTTCAAGGCCCAAGCTTGAAGGCTGATGCAGATCGCAGGGGACAAGCCGTCTCTTATTAGATGCAGTGACGACGTTTGCCATTGCGGGCTAGATGCATGATGCTGAAGCACAGGGCATTGCGAGAAACCTACAGTTTGGAACAGAAATTCAAACCTGCACTGCAACCTCCACCCAGCTGCCAACCTCAAACCTAATAGCCCAGCACGTGACCAGCTACCAGATTTTAAAAATGATCATGAATGCCATCGCCGTATTCTTATCCCGACCATGTGGACCAAAGGCAGCGACATGCCATGCCAAGTTTACTGAAGCCATAGCAGCTTGGCTGCGCATGCCAGGGAGTGTTGCTGAGACTTTATGATTTTGGGGAGTACCGCATGGTACCCTCCAATCAATTAGAACACTGTTTCTGCCGACCTCTTAGCAAGGAGACCTTATGGGAATAGAGTGCCTTTCTTTACCTCCCTGGCCCACGAATACTACCGTCCTCATCAGGGGGAACCGTGATTTCGTGGGTGAAAGTTGTCCAGGAAATACTTCTGTTGTGATCGGGCTATATCTTCCTGAATCTGGACATCGTGGATATTCACAGGTCTGCATGCGTGTATAATATATATATATATATGCGTGTGTGTATGTTCATAGATACAGTAGACGCAGCCCAGTATGTGTAGGAGCGCATCCTGAAGCATGGACACTAAGATCTGCGTGAAGACGTCTTCTGAAGTCGTTTAAACCATTGGTTTCATCTTGATCCATGCGTATGGTGCCGTGGTTACCAAGAAAATTTGCTCCAACTATGGCCTTCAAAAACATGGCCTAGAGCCCGCAAACCTGAAGCGAAGCTAACGGAGGTGCCATTAAGAATATCTTCAGCCGGGCTGGGTAGGGCTAATGTTGTTTTGCTTCATTGAGCGTTAGAAGGAGCTTGTCGAGGCATGTAAGGCTCCTGGATGTCATTACAAGCGCTAGTCACTAGTCATAGTCCGGGCAAAATAGTACTGTCAACAGAAGCAATATGGCGGTGCCTACTTTCAGATTATTCTCCATCGATCAGCGCATGAACATCAATGTTTGTTATTCAGTTAGGACCTACCAGTCCTACTCAAACACTGACCAGAAATTACTGTTGCTTCTGATCAACAGCCCTAAAGCCGACCCAAGCAAGGCAAGGCTGCAATGCGCTCACACTCCCGGGAATGATGACCGAGCCGATTTCCAGATGTCGTCTAGAATTCTCGAACTGCAGATGTGTGGTAGAGAGGTTCCATTTGGGGTCAGGGTCTTCGACTTCACAGCTCAGGCCTTCTTTATCAATCATGCCAGACGCCTGTGCACTATGCGCTCCAAAGCTTAACTGCAGGCCCACCACAACATTACCCAATAGCACCACCATGACTACAAAGAGCTGACAGCAGAAGTAGTTGATATCGCGCAGTAATCAGCAAAGCCATAGCAACACCACCAGTTGTTGTTGTGGTGGCGGCCGTCGTAGTTGTAGTCACAGCTGTAGCAGAATGGTACCTATAGCTTAGTTGTCATAGTAGAACTGGTAATCGTAGTGGTGGTAGTAATAGCAATAATACTAATCGTAATAGGCCTCCCCCCCAGGCAGTACGTCTTGCTGAACTTCATTGTATTGTAAGTGGCTAGGGGAGGGGTGGGGAGTGAGGTAGTTCCGCAAGCAGGGCACGTTTTCTAACCGACCGTTCTCCCTAACCCTATGAGCTCCCTGACCCTGTTACCCTGTAGTTTTTTTCCTACTTGGATACTTGCCCCACTCATTCGCGGCTGAAGAATATTTATTTAGAATATCTCCATACAAAGCACTTAGAATATGGGCAGTGGCGACGGTGGTCTCGGTGGCGGTGGCAATCAAACCAAGACTCTTGTTTGTTGCTGCTCTTGTCATACGTATTCTTGTTGCTGATGCTACAGAGCCAGTGGTGCGCAGGAGCAGGAGCAGAGGTCCCGCAAGTGAGTATAGTCCTCCTTGAGTAGATAGAATATGGGGTATATGGGGATCTTACTATACTATACTATACCCAAAGCCATATTCTACCTACTTAAGGGGGACTATACCATAAACCCTAAGCCCTAAGTAAGAGATTCCATTTTCTTTTCCATTATCCCCATATACCCCCTAATATTCTATCTATTTGGGGGGGAATGTAGCGGAAGACGTAGAAGAAGCATTAGCAGCTCCAGCAGCAGAACTCGCCCCTGATGTCAACTTTGCTGCTGATGTTACTATAGTGCCTAAATGGAAACTACTATAGCAATTACTGTAGCACATTGGGGTTATATTGGGATAATGGAAAATAAAATGGAAACTACTATAGTATATTGGGGTTATAGTAGGGATAATGGAAAATAAAATGGAAGCTAAACTCTAAACCCTACTATATCATGTAGGGTTATGTAGTGATGCTGTTCAGAGTTGAGACCCTGCCCCAGAACTGGCCAACGCACAAACACAGCAGAGTTGATCAAATCCTCGTGATGTCCTGCGCTTGTTGAGGCAGAGGTTTTAGGGTGTAGGGGTTTAGGGTCTATAGGGTTTAAGGCAGGGTCAAGGGTAGGCGTTGAAGGTAGCACATTCCCAAGCCATCATGAACTGCCATACAGCGGTAGATGCACTGGGCAGTAATTGCAGCTTTACAGAGCTCACTACAAGAGAGCGGACCTTGGCCCTCAGGCTCAAAACCAACAACTGGTTCTCAAATATTGTGAGCACCTGATACTTGCAAAACTCCTTCCTAGACTTTGGACCTCAGCAGGTAAGCCCTGTCAGAGTTTCAGATTGAGCCCACTCCTGGAGCTGGACAGCCTTGACATCAAATCGCCAACTGTTTGAATTGTGGTCAAACCCAAGGGTGTAGCTAAGCCAGAATGAGCAATCCGCTGGGCAAGTCAGGATGGTGACATATGTGGACTCATGGAAATCTACAGGGGTCCTCAAACACAGCTTGCAGGGTTTCATCCATAGACTCGTCCTACTTGCCAATATGAGGAAAAGGTCTTTCAGGAAGTACGTCACAGATAGGGGGGGGAGATGTCAACAACCTCGTGATGAGACTTACCAAAGGTTGAACCCTACTGGCGCTGATAGCGTGTCCGAGTCCTTGTGACATTCCTGATGCTGCCGCAGGACTGCCTGGAGGGGTCCAAAACTCAGCTCGTCTTCGAACCCTTGTTCATTGGGAAATCAATTGCGCGCTAAACTATTTCGACCTGAAGGTCAAAATAATCTTTGAAAACATCGACCTGAATATTTGGAGAGCTTTTATAGCCAATGGTTTGGGTGGAGTGTCTGGGATCTCATGAGTATTCCTCAAGATATGCCTCCCCTGAAAACGGTGCGAATTTGTCGGGCTTCTATTGCAGGACCCTCGATTTGGTGATCCATGGATTGAAGGAACTGGGCCCCAAGAAGGAACCAGAAGTGCAGCAAAGCCCAAGCCCACCTGCAGGATACTTCCTTCTCTGGTCGTATGCAAATTGCAAAGTCCTTCTCAAAGTTGGAAACTTCATAGGCTCTTCATCTCTCCACCCACCCCCATATCGCAGGGCTGCCATTCCATAGACTCGACCCAAATCACGAAACGAAATTGTCATGCACGGGAAGGACGGAGTCCTCAAATGAGGCCCCATGTCTGGGAGAAAAACTACTGGCAAAGGAGGGCTGTAGTCGAGGACGTTAGGGGCTGAAGTTATCAGCTTGATGAAGTTTCTGCTTAAGGTTCATAATGAGCAGGAGCACTCTATGAAACAAGAGAAGTTGACAGCCTTCAACTGTAACGCCACTTTCCAGCCTTGTGACTACTTCGAGTTAGCTGGTCTAGAGCCTTTCCTCCAAGGATTCAACAACCTAGACACCCTGTATCTACCTTATCTTCAGGAAGCTCCGACAGCATGACGTCAACCAGATGGCAAGCCAGAAGTGTGAAAACATAGGCCCTTGTCGTAACCACAACATTTGGTCTAATCTGCACAGAAACTCTCAGATAACAGGAAACACATCGGGTCTTCCTTTATGTACATGAGCCAACCTACACCAACATGGCCACAACTTCCCAAACCCCAAACAAAAGATATACCAAGATGTCATTCTTTCTCTGATCGTACTCCCACTTACTTGAAATTAAAGATCACGGCTCGCAAGGTGCACTCATGAACCCGCTCTTTTTGCCCGCCATCCACACTTTTTCGACCATGCTGTATACACCCAAGCCCAGTAATGCCAAGCTGATGCTCCACAACTTCATTCAAGCTGCACCCTATATATCCTGAAATGATGACTGCAGTGTCACTTTTCAGGTGCGGCCTGCAGCGTGCAGCCTGGTTCCGAACAGCATAAGACTGTGCCGCAGGGAAGCAAGAGCTTCAACTGGGCCTTGGTTGTCAGTGGAATATTGTGGCAATATTGGGGTTATATTGGGATAATGGAAAAGAAAATGGAAACATCTATTTAGGGCAATTTCGGGAGTGGAATGGTTTCTAGGGCTCGAGGGAGGATCAGGTTGGGGTATGTTAGGCTCTATTATAGCATATTATGGCATATTGTCGTATATTATGGTATATTATGGTACAGACCGTTGGGGTAGGGATCTAGTCCACCAACTCTCTGCAGAATATGTTGTGGAAGCTGTTCCTGTGCAATGCACGAAATGACCACAGACTTTCTGTGCAGGATTGGACAGTCCCGTGTCACATGCTCCCGGAAGTCTAAGCTCAAGCACATAAGGACTGACATCCCTCCAAAGCAAACTCGTCAGCCCAGTGGACCGTGGATGTGCCTTCAGACTCCAAATCCTAGAGCCCCGAGCCTCCAGCCTTAGACCCATGAAGCCCTCCACCTGAAATCTTCTGAGAAATGCAGAAACAGCATAGCTGGATGCAACCATGGGGCGGGGCGAAGCTTCACCCTTGGCTACGTTCTTTCGTTTGGTATTTTAAGCTTTGACAGTTGCCAAACTGGGGCACCGCTTAGCACTTGGGCACCCTCACCGTGGCAACCCTAGAGCATGCACACCACCCTCTCAGCGCATGAAGTTTGCTGCGGCAATGAAATTTCAAGGAGGTCCGCGTACAGAGCGGGGTTCAGATCGTGAGAGGACAAGGTCTGAAGCTTGTTGTTTAGATTGGGTATATATTGCGGTCAGAAGAAATGGAAAAGAAAAATGGAAACTCTTATATTGGGGTTATATAGCGGTTGTAATATGGGAAATATATTGGGAGTAAGGGGTCATATTAGGGGTTGCATCCAGTTCCTGATGAGACTTTGGCGTTTCCCCTTAAGCTTGCTCTGCACAAGTCCGCCTTGCAGCCATGAGGTTCCAGTGAACTGCTTTGCAAAGGCGCTGCTTATTCGGGGTCTATAATGTTCTTGTAAACCCTGACCCCTATATGTAACCTTACAGAGCCCCATGTATGACAAAGATGCAACGTCTCAGATTTCATACAGCCCTCGGTCTCCCAATTACTTGTTCGTTGCTGCACAATGTGCAGAATCGGGGCATTTGCCCCAGTTGCTGCAGGCGATAAGCCTCAAGCTGAGTAATCCGTAGGAAGAATAGCTGAGATGTCCTCCAACCTAGCCCCTCAAGCCCTGCAATCCCAAATCCCTCAAAGACACGGTCCTTCGCGCGACGGTAGAATAGTAGCCCCTGGACAAATCACCTGCAACCCTGACACCTACTCTGAAAGCATGGGATCTTCACAGGACAATTGCTTGCGGCATTTTGCTGCATCCTCGCTAGAATACGCTAAAAGCTACAAATTCGCGATCTCCATTCAACCTGTCCTGTAGTCTCATGATATGTTTCAAAAACGCTGTCACTTCTGCTTAAGACGAGCATTACCACATTGGAACAGCCTGTATTGCTGCCAACACTACGACTACTGCTTCGTCAACCATACTCATTATGCTCTCCCCGGATGCTGATTGTTGCAGCTTCACGAATGATGCAGGAGTCTGAATTACCACCTGAGAAAATTATTAAGAGGCCTAATTGAGGTACGCATTACCATAGTAGACAGGGAGTCCAGGACTAGTCTGGGACCATGACAGTTGATATCTATCCCTGTAACACCCCATAGAAGCCAGCTTCCATTTCAAGTCTTTTCTTTTCCGTTTGAGTCTCCATTGTTATCCCTAAACCCTATGAGCCCCCGTATGACCCTCATTTCAGGGTCCCTTAAACCTCACATACCCTGATATAACCCTCACTTCAGCTTCTACATTACCAACCCTCAGCCTTAAATCCTAAACCCCAAACCCTAAACCCTGAACCCTAAACCCTGAACCCTAAACCCTAAACCCCTCAGCCCTAAACTCTAAACCCTGAACCCTAAACCTTAGCAACCTCCTGAAACTCCTCTCCTGTTTGGACGTCCAGGCGACGCAGCCGCCAGCCTGGCCTCCACCTCCTCAAATTTAGCCTCCTGGGGGAGTTTAAGGTCTTGCGTAGGCCTAGG
>CAJNIZ010043980.1:30562-53056 GCA_905231905.1 Symbiodinium pilosum
TGCACACGCGAAGGTTTAGGGTTTAGGGTTTGGGTTTCGGGGTTTAGGAATTTAGGGTTTAGGGGTTTAGGGGTTAGGGGTTTAGGGGCCAGGCTGATAAACTACCAGTCGCGTATAATCATACGATGCATGATAATAAGACAGTAAAATAACAACAATGCTAATCATCAAACATACTAGTCACAATAAATGTCTATAGTAATAGTGCGTAATAGCAATGAAATGATGGCTGTGACTGATAAGAGTGAAGAATAACAGTAGTAACAATAATTGATGATAAGGATCCGTTGACCATGAAGATACTAGTAGTCATCGTAAGATTCATAATAAGGGTCAGAATTTTCCCCTAAACCCTAAACCCTAAACCCTAAACCCTTACTCGTCCAGTGACCTATCGCTACATGGTGCATCCAAGCAGTTGTCAGCATCCGGCTCTCCTGGCCGAATGCTCTAAACCTGGGGTCATTCCCCCTTACAGTAACTGTTACCACAATGGGTTGGAGGTGTAGGAGGAAGGACAGCTACTGGGAGGGGGAATGACCAAATCTAAACCTCGAACCCTGAACCAATTCAAGTCGCAAAAAAGTCGGCCTGAACATAAAACTGATCCTGGTTTTGCACTGCCTGCACTCAGATATCAAACTGCACAACCTGATACTTCAACTCGCGAAGCCAGAAGCCAGCAGAAGCCCTGAATAGACTTGGGCTACAAACCTTGGACTGTATACCCTGCATCCTCACCTTAATCAGATTCCGGGATATCACGCAGCTTTTTGTTGTACGAAGGCAGCCAGATTTGCCATTTACTGAGTGAAATCGAAACCCCAGCCTGAAACCCTCAAGCCATAGCTCTGAACCCTCAATGCCAAGCTCAAGCCACCATCCAAATCTACCAACTCGCACCCCACTATTCAAAATTACGGATATCAACATTTATGATCAGTAGGATTTAACAAATAAAGCAGAAGCCGCGGAAGCAGCGGTAGCAGCGGCAGCGGCAGCGGCAGCGGCAGAAGATTATGATGATCAACATGATTATGTCGTGGTGCTGATTATGGTCTGGTGATTGTTCCAGGAACTATGATGACACGGACAGCGCTTACATATCACGTTTATCACTGCAGTAGGCAGAATGAGAAAAGAGACCTAAACTCAATGGCGCACATCATCATCATCATCATCATCATCATCATCACAATACTGCCACTTCTCCTTCTCCTGCTGCTACTGCTACTGCTTCTGCACCTGCTACTGTTACTGCTACTATGACGACTCCTACGAATATGCTCATAATAACCATGTTCAGCAATTACAACTAACCACAAAATGCTCGAAACCCTAAGCCGTCGACCCTGAACCCGAAATCTTCAAAACCTGCCCCAATTACCCTGGAGCCTGAGCATTGAACCATAAACCCCGAACAGATTGGCCCATATTGGTTCAACAGGCCTTTAAACCTACACGCGGAACCTTAAGTAAAACAGCTGGTAGCTTCCATTTCATGTTCCATGTGGTTTTCCATTTGATTCTCCATCACACTACCCTGAACCAGCTTAGGTTGACTAGGCTATCGGCTTCTGGGAGCAGGAGGTTGGCGACCTGCCGGGATTTCTGGAAAAAAAAACGGGATTTTTTGGATTTGGGGCGTAAGGTTCATGATGAAGTGTTGAGGATCTGCTGCCAAATATTCAGGGATTGGCGGGGTTCAAATAGAATTCTATGAAGTGTGGGGCTTAGTTTGCTGGGATGAGGACTAAGGCAGGCAAAAGGGTCCAAGGGCAACTGCCCGCTCATACAGGCGAACAACCACAGGCGTCAGTAATGAGCAACCAGCGAGTAACCTGGTTCCTTATTGGGGGTTGATCCAAAACTAGCACCTGCATTTCACTTACTGAAGTCAGTGGGATGACAACTAAGCAGCTATGTATTCAACAATGACCCAACAATTTCCCGAGAACATAATATACGATATTAGACTATGTTAAACGATATTATACTATATCATATTACATCATGCTTTATTATGCTGTATTATGCTATATTAAACTGCAATATATTGCATTATACTATATTATACTGTATTATACTATTTCCCAACGTCAAGCCCTGAGGTCTTTGTTTCAAGCTTGAGGTTGGTGAATTGTGGGTTGGGGCAATGGAAACGTATATGGGGACTCTTTAGGGCTTATGGAAAAGAAAATGGAAACGACTATAGTACATTGGGGTTATATTGGGGTTCTATTGGGATTATATTGGGGTTACATTGGGGTTATATTGGGGTTATATTGGGGTTATATTGGGATAATGGAAAAGAAAGAAAAAGGAAACTGCTATAGTATATTGGGGTTATATAGGGATGATGGAAAAATGGAAACTACTACAGAATGTGGGGATCATATAGGGATAATGGATAAGAAAATGGAAGCTAGTATTTAAGGTTTAGGGAAGAGGTTGCAGCCTCAAAGGGGGATTGGGCTTTCGCTTGCAAAGTGCATCATAGAGCTGTTTGCGGAGCCAACAACACCAGAACCTCTCCACGCCTGAGCTGGCTTGGTATGAAAAACGTCAGCTTGCTAGTGCCATCTGTGGGTCCAGACTATCTCCAGACGACCCCACAGAGGAATAGTTCAAGAAGAGCCTTCTCTGGGGCTGGACATCATGCAAGGCGAGTCTGACTCCATACTCCTCGGAGATCTTGCGCATATCAGATCCTATGATCTTAAAGTTACAGGATTCTGGAGAGAGCCGTCTGAGACACAAAGCCTGGACGCAGCGAAGACTCAGGCTTCGGAGGTGGAGCCCGAAACGTGAACCCAATGACCCCCCCCCCGCCCAGCAAGCCTCCCGAATCCTCAACCCTAGAAGCCATCAACGGGGAAACGAAATGAGCTAGAACACATTCCCGAACCTGCAATCCTGCATAGCACCCGTACGTTCCTGCTTGCATCGATCATCTAGCTCAATAAGTCCCGCACTGGAATCCCACACCGAAACCCCAAACTCTCCAAAACCCTAAACATGAAGACCTCGTCGCCAGAGCAGCTCAAGGCGGACACCTGAACAAGCGCAAGTTATGAGAACCCTGATTCTGTAGATACATACACGTATGTACAGAGACATGTAATGTATTCATGCACATACACGCGTAAGCCTTGACGGACAAGCTTCTGAGTTCTCAAAAGAGGCCTTATAGCCTTATATGGTCCTATGTAAGATTAAACATATGGACTACATGTAAGGGCATACTTGCATCCCCATATAAAGGTCATGTAAAGGGCAAAAAGGGCATAGCATCCAGATTGGAAAATACATGAGATTATCCAGCCTGGGTTTTGGGGTTCTTCAAAGCGGTTGGCTGCTGCATTGCGACCGTCGATCTGAACATGTAGGCAGGGGGAGCTGATTGAGACCTGATCTTGAAGAAATACTCTCCTGATGCTTTCTCCATCTACCACTATGGTCACCAGCCACTCTGGTTCTGACGCTATTATGCTTGGATCTGTGACTACATGCATTCAGTCCAACTCTCGTATAGCAGTGGAGGGAGGTCTCTGGTCTCCGCCGAAACAGTCACAAATCCCTCTAATTGTACATGGTGGTGACTGCCAGTGGCTATCCTTAAAACTGAGCCGACAGTTGCACCCTGCGGAGGCTGGTAATTGCTCCAAGCCCTACGCAAGTGTATGCAGCCCCGAAAAGATGAACTTCTCCAGTCATTGAACCGGATGCATACTATCCAAAAAGAGGAATCAAAAATGGAGAGCGTTGCACCGCAATAGTGCTTTCGAGTCAAAACAGGCTTGGGGGGGCCTGGGCTGGCCCGGTCCTAAGCTGTCTCTAGCCTTACCATAGCTCCGAGCAGCTACAAGCAGATCTTATACCCTATTATAGTAGTTTCCATTTTCTATTCCATTATCCCAATATAACCCAATTTTGTTATTATTGTTATTGTTATTAGACTTCAGGACCCAGATTTAACAGTATTAGAATTCTTCTTCTGACTAGTACTCTTATTGCTATAAGTATACTTCCTAATATTATTACAACTATTGCTACTAGTAACGTTGGCGTAGACCCCCCTGCGTCTCAAGGCCTCAAGTCCATCTGCTGTTTGTGTCGCGAACAGCGTCAAAACCTGCAGAGGGGGATCCGAAGATCCCAACAATGGGACGTCTAATGCTTAGGGTTTAGGGTTTAGGATTTAGGGTCTAGGGTTGAGAATTTAGGATCTAAAATTTAGGATTTAGGATGTAGGGTCTAGGATGTAGATTTTCGGATGTAGATTTTAGGATGCAGGGTTTAGGGTTTAGAGTCCCAACCATGGGCCCATAAGAGGGGTTCCCCAAATTAGGGATACCCGTCTGGGGGTCCCCACAATCAGGATTCGGAGCCCCCTAGAAGCTGGGTTGCTGCTAAGGAACTTAAATTAAGCTATCATGATCTGGGTATATAGTAAACAGAAAGGTTTTCTTATTATATTTATCAGCTTAAATTGCTTAACAGCAACCCAGTAGTAGGTATATGAGGACCCCAGGATTAAGGGCCCAAACTAGTGGCCCTTTCAAGTTGTTGCTGTTGTTGTTGGATTGTTTTAAAGGGCTGGCACACGTTGAGATTGCGTGCGGGAGCGGCGGGGAGGACGTAGCGGTGTCATGAAAACATAGGAAGAGTTCACGACCTCAATTCCGGGCTTGTGCCTGTTGCTGCTTCCGAGCCTAAGGGGCCTCATGAAAATACCGCGAGGATTGGGCTCTTCTTTGAAAGAAATGCTTTGCTTTTTTTCGGCGGGCTTTCGGACGAGGGGCACATGTGTCCGGAAAGTTTCAAGAGATCGGGTATGACCTCTACAATCCAGATCATCTTTGCAGTCGACGATATGAGCAAACCACGAAAGAGTTCAACTTGAGCCTTGAACACTTTGCCGTGCTATGAAAATGGACTTTGGCAAAAATCCACCTATTTGCAACCTTCACAAACTCTAATACATGTAGTAGGCAGCCGAAAAACTTATTCCACCTATCAACAGATGTTGACAGCCCTTTACCAAGACTTTTGACCTGTTCCCCAATACAAGCTACACCCTGAAGTCCTGAAGCCCACCAGAGCCTTGTACTGCATGCTGCCAGTGGCCGGGTCCACCCCCTGAGTTGCAAAGGTTGCCAACAGCAAGAGAGAAGGCACGTCAAGAAAAGGAATCGAAAACACTACAAAGGATGCGGGAGGATATCTACTCCCTTCCAAATACTTTTGTTGGGGCAAAGAGATTTCTTGGGACTTCACAGGTAGGGCAAACGACCGGCGGCGCGTACACGCAGCTGCATGAGAAGCTGCCAAGTTTTGGGAGATGCGGGGAGTCATGATAGACGGATAGACGTGCATTTAAGTCGACCGAAGCGGTCGAGGCTCGGAGACGGGGTCCTTCGAGCCTGTCCTCTGCTTCACTCTCCTAGACAGGCCTCGCCGACATGAACAAGTATGGCACTTGGCCTCACATCTATACCATGAAGGTTCTGCAGAACGGAAAAATCATGTTTTTCACCGCAAACTAAGACTCCATATGTTTCCTGCAAATGTCAAGACCCCTAGAAACATTTGTCGAGCCTGAACTTGTAAAACTGCAAGAGAGAAGACTTGCACATCCCTCAGACCTTGGAAAATCCTGGTAGGGTCTGACCATGGAACTGCATCTGAGCATATCTCCATATACGCCCAGTTGTATGCAATCCCAACTAAGGTAGTGGCCGCCAGTACAGTAGTACAGGAGTACGAAACAGGACACATAATTTCGAGCACCCCCCAACCCCCAGCCCAGGTCGCGCACCAACTGACGTCGAAACAGCAACACATGCGGTTCTGGAAGATGGACTTCCTGTGGAGTTGTGCTGGTTTAGGGTCTCGGGTTCAGAGCTTGTAGGATAGGAAGAATGGCCATTCAGAGAAGGGTTGCTGGTAAGCTCTGGGAGACATAGTGCTTCCTCTGTAGAAGGGTTGATACGGTCCTCAGGAGTTATAGAAGTGTTTCGGCAAAGTAGTGCACTCTAAGGAATATTGCTGAAGGCTAATAAAGAATCCTTGCTTGTAAAGGTAGAGAATCCTTGCTTGCAACTGACATGCAGGCGAGAGGGAACGTCAAATCCCTCTGTCAAAACCCGATGCATGGCCCTTACCCTGAAAAATCTAAAGTCTCCAGAACTAAAGGACCGCAGTAATGCAGTTGCGCAGTTTGTCTGCTAAAGCAGTGATTGCAGTTGGGCTTCCAGACCAAAATTGGGGGCCTGCGTGGCTTGGAGGCCTGCTGCGACTGTCAGAACCCAAGCCCTGTTTTTAACCACATGGGAGCTTCCAAAAATGCCTTGGATCTCTTCATACCCAAATCCCCTTGCTGCGGTGCCTTACGGGAACAGGGTAAACTCAACGTCTGGGTGGCCTGGGTTAGAGGGGCCTGGGTTAGAGGTTTTGAATTTGGGATTACATGAAAAATCATGATTCCAGAATCCTTATGATTTAGGGAAATAAGGTTTTGGGTGTGGAAAAAATCGAAATCATGCCTACTTCACATTCCTTCTTATTGGGGATTACTCAAGACGGAAGAGAAGCTATGCTCAACAATCACCCAGTCTGGTACTAGTGATTCAGATGTGGCACTGAGAGGGATGTTTCTCTCTTTTGGCTTTTCTGTATCAGGCAGCTCTCTCTCTCTCTCTTCTATATATATATGTGTGTGTATATGTTCATATGCCAAGACCCGTCACTGCAACTCTGAAAACCAAAGTCAACGGACCAAACCTTGAGCATCAAAATCTGTACAACTACACTCCAAGATAGTCTCCATGTTCTTTTCCTGATAAAATGGAAGGAATATCTAAGAATCTAAAAACTTGAATCTATACCTCACAAAGGGTGCCCATTGACACTGCAGCTGTGGGGCATAATGCTGCCACCCTCGCCCTTGGCCTGAGCTACCGCACGAGCTGCCCCTGTTCACGGGGCCTAACAAGGATATGTAGTATAGGGATTATGACTCATAATGGGGTTAAAGGGATAATGGAGAATCAAATTTCTGTGGGACGTTTGTGCTATTGACGACTATGAGTGCTGCTGGAGAAGGTTTCCGCTCTTGCTCCTCTTTGCAGTTTGAAACATACTTGTCAGGCTGTCAGGACAGAATGGTGTGGAATATTGCTTGGTCTTCCACTCATTCTTCTAGATTCCAACATTCTTGCCATATTTTGGCGATAGCCTCAGCCAGCTCGAACGGCTTTCGTAGGCAAGGGACTTCACAGCTTTGGAGGAGCTCAAACTGCACTTGGCAAACAACGACCCCCACAAAACCTTGCAAAATCCCACAGATTCTCGAGAAGTCCTAAAAAGGAGACCTGAGCCCTGAGTCAAGAAACAGACACCAATCGCGCGCCACTCTTCTTCCTGCAGGGTAAATGGGCTTGTCTTAACGAGCTTTTCTCGCAGGGAGACAAGCCTACATGAGGATTACATTATGTGCTGCAATTAGAACCACTGCAGGAGCCTTAGACCAGATTTTCGCCCCTCAGCCCTACCATTCGAGGTGAAGTTCTGCCCCATTCTTTGGGTGCTTATGAACTAGGCCCGGTTAAAGGCCCAAATCTTGAGCCAAAACAAACTTTTGGGTCCCTTTGCCTACAATTCAGCAGGTTTGAGGTCATTTGCAAAAACGGGCAAACACTGTAAGCTTTCTCTCTGCACTCCAAGAGAATGACTTTGAGTTTTTTGCAAGCCCAATTTCAAAAGAGTTGGAGCTACTGGTGTTGGGTGCAAACCCTCAAGGCTTACAGTCCAAACGATGGCCTGGGCTCGATTGTAGTTGACTGTTCCAACCACGGAGCTTTTCATTTTGGAGGGGTCTCTTTCTGGTGACATTCTTGGGTGGGCCTACTCAAGCTGTGTCAACGGCTCCTGGCTGTAGCCAGAATTGTCAAGCAATTAGGGTGCATGGGGCTCAGAAGTTTACCATAGATGGCTATCTCTAAGACACATACGCGCCCAACATTCACAGTATTGCGAAGTCTTGGCCATCGAATCCTATGCAACGCAATGCCTCTTTGGTCCTAAACAAGAAAATGCAAGTGCTACGCTTCAACATCCACAGCCCTGAAACTTTTAGCTCACACCTCAACCCGAAACCATCCCTAGTCATGAAATTCCTGAGGGCGCTGTCCTCCATCAGTCGGGGTTTGCCATGACGAATCCTCTTCCTGAGCTCTCCCTGGAGTTTGAGAGACCTTCACTCTACGAATTCCTTGCCAATTTACCCCGAAAGGGTCTCGTAAGTAGGGCATGCTTTGGAGAAATCCCGTGCCCTCTGTGAGGTAACCCTGAAATAGCTAAAAAGAATTGGGTTCCGGAATGTCCATTTCAAGTTTGCACACTACTCGCCAATCCCCAAACATGGAATTACTCTAGGCTGACGAGAACACAAGTCGGCACCCAAGTCAAATTTCCCGATGAGAAACTCCTTGAGCGCCCACCCAAACGGACGTCACATCGGCCACGGTTCAGAAAGAGAAAGACCCTTTTAATATCTCGGGGATCTGCATGCTCAGGTGCACCCAGTTGCATGATGGCCTTTCTGGGCACACAAATCTCAAGGAACACAAACTCCAAAACTTCCCGTCTGTGGAGCAAGCAGGATTTGATTTGTTTTGTTTCAAGCCCAGTCTTGCCTGGCCTGGCTGTACTACCTAGGTTGCCTCTGGACACCCTAAGACACAGAGCCCTACACCCTACACGTGAAGCTCGAGCTACCCCCAGATATAAGGGCAAACCCTATCAAACCCACAAGAAGGCTCACGGGGGAAGATGAGCCAAGGATCGATCTTAAGAATGCTTCGAGGTTGAGGATGACGTGCCGATACTCCTGGGCTTGCACAAGGAAACCGAAGCCTCTAGAGCCTCTATATCCGGAATGCTTTGCATGGATGCCAAAAACTGCACATGTATCACTCTGTACGCATTTTACAGACTGCTTGTGCATGCATACGAAGATTGACTAGAAAGTACCATCATTCTGTAGGTCACTGTCTGATCGTACAGGCATCTGCTGCTTACATCATCAATGCCAAGTGAGCTATAATCTGAACTCCGAGTATCCCCCTTAGTAACCCCTGTACTACTCCCCTGTATAGTCTCGCCTAACCCACCTTTAAGGAGTTCAGACTATGGCTCAAGTAGGTCGTGTTATCATGCTGGGGGGTCGCCCTTGCAGTCGCCCCTATAAGTGGATGTGACACAGGCTAATCAAGTGTCATGCTACGATAATTCAAGAATGGCCTTTAACTACCTGCAGCGTAGACCGTAACAGTAACACCCAACTAGAGAATTTGAGGACTAAAAGCCAGGTATCAGGGGATTTCCTGCAAAGTAGGCGTCCTCTTTAATTTAAGATGCAGATCAAACGAGTTGTGTGATTGTTAACGTATACAAGAGGACCTCAAGCTTCAAAACCCCCGTGCGAAATCTCAGCAGGGGCTTATTTCATCTCCTGCGAGTGCAATGGGACACTCGATGAGTCCCATCCACAAGGCTGATTATCCTGACAACATCCGCGGAACTATTTTACAAAATCAAGTTGCAATCGCTGACCCTCTCGTACTTTGGGGGAAGAATGTCAGGTTTTAGACCTGAAGCTAGTAGTACCTGCAAATCTGTGTGCGGAGTCCATCAATTTCTTGCTCCTTCCATACCCATCCAACCTTGTCCCTCAAAATCCTGAAGCCCTAAAAGCACCTAAGCCTTAAAAAAGCCCTAAGCCCTAAAAGCCTGCAAACCCTAAACACTCTAAGCCCTCAACATCCCTAAGCACTGAAAAGCCCTGAGCCCTAAAAAGCGCTAAACCCTAAACACTCCTGAACCGTAAGAACCCCTAAGCCCAAAAAACCCTAAACCCTGAAAACACCCTAAACTCCAGGAGCCCCTAAACCCTAAAAAACCCAAAACTCTAAAAAGCCCCCAAGCCCTAAAAACCGCTAGACCCTCAACACACCTAAACCCGTAAACCCCCAAATCCTAGGAACTCCCAAGCGGGAAAAGGAAACCCCTGAACCTTACAACAAAAACAACCTAAAAAAAAAACAAAGCCCTAAACACCTAAACACTCAAAACCCTAAACCCCTAAAAACCTGTAAGCCCTAATGTGTGCGCGAACCAGGACATTTGAGGGTCAGAATGCCGATTCTTGATCAAGGCCGAAGTCAATAGATGTGGGAAAGACGAGCTTACACGCAACAGGAGTATGGGCTTCGGGTTTAGGGCTTAGGGTTTAGGGTTTAGGGTTTAGGGCTTAGGGTTTAGGGTTTAGGGCTTAGGGTTTAGGGCTTGCTGATCGCAACCAATTTCGATGCTCTTCCTATCATAGTTCAGGGCGCCAGGTATACGGGCAGTTCAAAAGAAAGCGTTTTCTACCCCCAAGACTTTCATCCGTATTGGAGGGGGTCCAAAGCAGAAGTCCCAGATTTTGGCAACATAGGTTTGTCCTCAAGAATCAGGAAATGTCCTGAGATGGGCTGAAATGGCCTGAAGGGTGAGAGCCAAGTCCTTGGAGAACCGTTTAGGGTTCAGCGTTTAAGGGTCTCCTCTCTGCTTCAACCCTCAGCCTGCTACCCCCTCAAAACAACTTTTTTACCAAGAAGCGAAGTCTTCGTCTGCATACTTCTCGGAGTACCTTGGGCATGTGCGACTTACAGTCCGAAGCAAGACACAGGTTCCACTTTGTTTCCGAGTGAAGGCGAAGGGAAAAGGCATAGTGCTTGTTTTCTTTCCACTCGGATCAGGCCACTCACACAACTCTGTAATTACCTGCAGCTGGAGCTCTGAAATTTTCACACCGAACCTTCTTGGAAAGCTTGCTGGGATCTGCTGGGATCTGTAGGGCGTAACATGTTACTTTCAAAGGTCTTGCTGCGTCTCCTGCTATGATCCTTCCGACAGAACCCCTTGTAAAAAGACTGTGAATACAGGACCCAAAGCCGTGTTCAAATTATTCAGGCCCTGGCACTATCAGAAGCCTCCTCCTATCCTCCAGTTTTACAGATTTTTCTCAAAAATGTAAATGCCCTGATCCTAGATATACGGCATCCTTTGCGAACGCCACTCGCTCAAAAGCCAAGATGCAAACGCAATGCTGTTCAAAATGATTGCAAGGGAGATGTTATATTGTGGGTATATTGGGATATTATCCCCCTATAATGGAGAATCAAATGGAAAAGAAAATGGAAAATGAAATGGAAATTCAAACTCCTGTGCTTCCGCACGAGCTTCGCATCAATCTGGAATTTGACCATGCTAAGCAAAGCCCTCACTCAAATGCATGATACCATAGGCTACCTTGGCGATCAGGAAACACCTCTGTACTAGCGCGGTTACATAAGGAAAAATCAAAGGATGCGTGCATTGCGGAGAGTCAAATGCAAACTGCATTGATCTGGGTAACCCCAAACTTCAACATTGGAATCTATGACAATAATTGGGGGCTGGGGGGGGGAGGGGAGCCCAAAACCTCTTCTTACCAAAGATTCTCTGGATTCAGGGCCATTGGCTTCGAGTTGCTGTGCTTTCGCATGGAAAAAAAGGCGGAACCCACTCCACCCCCAAATTATCTGTAATGGTTTCTATTTTCCACTAATTGAAAAAAGATAACGGAAAGTACAGTACGTGAGTTGAAGGTTGAGAATGAGTCTGCCAACCCCTGCCTAAAGCTCTGGCTTGAGGTGGTCACAGATCCTGTGGAGGTTTCCTGCAGTTTGGGGTACCTTTTTTTCGGGAGTCCTTATAGTAATTGAGGATTATAACATCCTGGGATCATATTGGGGTCCCCCTATCTTAAGGAAACTACCCTGTGTCCTCTCCATCTGGAAACCCTTTCTGGGCCCTGAACATTACCAGCCGAAAGCATACAAACACCCTGAACTGCAAACATCCACAAACCTCAAAGCAAAGCTAGAATTTTGAAAGCCAAAGCTCCTGCCTATCCGAAAACTCTGGTCCTTGTGAAATCCTCCACCTTTATCCTCAAACTCCACTCCTCCAGGAACTGAAAGAGGCTGACACTTGAGCCGTCTCTTGGACTCCTCGTACGACTAAACAAAAACCCTGGAACCCTTAAAGCCTCCTACATCCTGAACCCTAATGATCTAACCCTAAACCATGAACCTTAAACCTTAGCCAAGGCAGCTCAATCTCCTCTGGGAAGTAAGGCATCAAAATCGCAGGCTCCGGCAGGGCTACATCCGCCGCGGGAAGTTGGTAAGGCTCTTATATAGACCCTGCAGATTAAAAAGGGTTATTGTTGGTCGTAACATAAACCATTGTCAACCTGATGGAGAGCAGGAAGGAAACCATCTTAAACCCTTACAAAGACTGATTTTGAACTCGCCTAGGCCACTAACAATGCCACTTACATCATCGTCGGCAACGATGCATCCGACTGAATTTTGTTCCTGAGATTGGTATTTTTTGAAAGTGGGGGTCCCACCCATATACCCCAGGACAGCTGGATCCAATAACCCAAGGAAAGTATCCACATTTTTGGAGAGTTTGTGTTGGAATTCCCTCATAGATCACCTTCCATAACTTGGCAACCTGTCGGGTTGCGTGCTCACAGATGAAAACTTGGATGTTGACCCCTTGCATTGGGACCCTCGCTAACAATACAATATATTACAACTCCAGTTATGTAGGGACTGCTCTTGCGTGTTGGCAGCACACAGCCTAAAACCTTATGGCCAGGCGCAGAATCCCCCAAGTAGGTTTTGCACCACAGGGCTTGGGGACATTAGGCATTTCCAGCTTGTGACACTTCTTTTGCAATGAGAGCTGGTGCAAACGCACCATTGTAGTTCTGCTTTTCATTCTTTTCAGTTACATATGCTAGCGACGGCATCTATTTGTAGGTCACCTCTTTTCGACTATCCTTTGGTAGCAATCATCTCAAATACCCTTGTGAGCGAACTACTGAGAGCAGTAGCGCTTGGGTCTGTCAGGCTAGTCCTAATGTAAGGTATCTTAAGCCTGCAACAAGATTCACACACCCAGAACTCTAAAATTGTACGCCCCAGCCCACATATGAGGATCTCGAACTGGCATTGCTGTACAACAAATTACGCAGAGTTTTCAGAGCCACCCAACATTTGCACCGCGGCTGGTCGAAGGATTTCTTCCTAATGAGCAGACGTCCTTTGTGCCGTCCGTCAGCGGCCCCAAGGCCCGTCGGATCCGCGCAGAGTTTCGCGGCTGGCTATTTTAGGGTTCTGGGCGGTTGAGCTGTCTGGGCTGTTGATGTGGGGAAATGGGAACCTGGAAAGGCTTATGCGCGAATTCCCCCTCAACCAGGCCCAACAAGATTTATGCGTTTGCATCTTACCCACCCCAGTGATGGCAGCTCCCGACTACCACATACCACAAGCACATGCGTAAATTGTACATGATGTACTATAGCGGAATGTCACACCTAATCAAGAAAGAGGGAAACATGTATACAGGCCTATACTTCCGTTATGCTGAAGTACCAACTCTGTATCTACCACAATAATAACGCCTTACAGCCATAACGCCGGATCCGTCCTCATGCAGGCCCTTGCAAACTATAAAACTACAACCCATTAGATCATCCAAATAAACTCCTCCTTCAGGAGTGTAGAAATATCTCACACAGCTTAACCCAAGCTGTTGTGAAAGTGGGGCTCAAAAATGCCACCGCTGGATCCGATCTGGATTTGGAGGCCGCTTTTGAGAGTTGCCCTTGGCTGCACCTTCCTCAAAATGCTGATCCTGAGATAGGATTGTGAAACCTAAACCCTAAACCCTAAAGGGATCAAACCGCCTATAGTCTAGAGTTAGGAGTCAACGACGTAGGCGAGGGTTAAGCGATCCAAGACTTTGGCTGAGGCTAGTGGCTTTTAAAGTGTAACATACTCTCAACAATTGCGATTTAGCGGCCGAAGTTGGTAAGACTGCTTAGATACAAAAGAATCCAGACCTGGGTACCGGCTACCATTTGCCATGAACACGGTCTTAGGAATCCTGGCTCAGAGGGTATCATGGAGGTCGTTCCTTGTAAGTTGGAAGCCGTGGTGGCCACAGAATGCCCATGCAGGGCGAACAGGGATCTGATTTCTAGTTAGTCCTCGTTTCCTGAGTCTGCAAGCTAAATGAGGGCACCCATGCCGCCAGTAAGCCCCTTATGTTGACAGAGTTAACTTGTTACTCTTAGTATGTTCTGAGCAATAACAATATTTATATATATATATATATTTATTTATGCTACGAAACACTACTGCTAGCTGTAACTGCTACTTTTGTAAGAGACAATAGTACATTGACCTAGCATAACTAGGGTGTTTCTCTACCTAGCCCAAAACCCTACAAACGACAATATAACCCCCGTGTCCATGTCATTTTATTTGTTCTTACATCCATGATGGTTTACAACTCTATGTAGACTGGTAGAAGCAGGTGCAGCAGATCTTGCCCGCAGAGCTGCAAGAGCAACCTCAAACAAAGCTTCAAGAGAAAAGGAGACAGTCCACCCAGCCACCAAGTGCCAAGGGACCTTATGGAGTTATAGACTCTCGGAACTCTACGTGGGGATTCCAAAAGATTGCGCATGGGCTATATGCAAGGATGTGAATAGGTGCTAGGGGCTGTGGATCGGACGATGTTCCTGGAGAGTTGGCGGTGATCCAGGGATTCTTAGACCAAAATGAAAATGAAAAAGATAAGAAGCAGTAATGAGAATGATAGCAATAAAAGTATACCTTGACGCCACTGGCGGATTTTGGGGGAGTTGGATTTGGGGCTGGCCTCTTGCTGGGGGCTTTTAGGGGGCTTAATGTGTTCTTTCGGCTCTGCCTCCTACTACCACTGCTACCTCTGTTACTATCATTATGGGGGGTTTGCAGAAATTAGGGATACGATTTTGGGGATCTTCATAGCAAGGATTGTAGCATTGTGTGTAGGGAAGCTACATTATTGCTTCTTCTGAAGTCTTTTCAAAATCTGAGCCCAACTTGGGGCGCATGGCCTCTCTGCTTTTCTCACACTATACTCCTGATCAGCCAAAAAGGCTGCGACATGAAGGAATCCGCAGAGAGGTGTGTTAGGGTCTAGGGTGTTAGGGTCTAGGGCTCAGCCCCTCCCAAAAAATCAAGAAGAGCCGTCATATTGGGATTCGGGGACTCCCGGAAAGGGCCCACTTTTGCAAACATGTTAGGCGAAAGAGAGACCGTTAAGTTGGAGCCTTACCTTTTGGCTTGAGCCAACCATGGTTCCAGTCTGTGTCAAATAATCCCTATAATCCCTGCAGTTTCAATTTTCTTTTCCATTATCCCTATAAAACTCAAAAATTACCCCAATAGTCAGTATATAACCCATATAGTAGTTTCCATCTTCTTTTCCATTATCCAAATCTTGACTGCACATGCCTGATGCCAGGAGCCAGAATCCAAGAAACACGCCTCCTTTGAGGCTGTTTAGGACACATGACTTTGGTCGGAGCGACTTGCCTGTCTAACCTGATTGGCCCTAAGCTATGAATCCCAAAGAGTAACGTACTTGCAAGCTGAAAAAGCTGTGCGAATCTGCAAAACTCCTAAGAGTCAGGAGTCGCTGGAGTTTTGCTTGGGTAGCGCTACAATACTCAGCAGCGCAAAAAACCTTCAAAGCCCGGCGGCACTTTCCAAATTCGACCAAATTTGCCTGACGGTCATACGACTATCATAGGCTCCCAAGCTCAAGATCCCTCGTGCTAGAAGACGGTAATACCTTCAGTACCTTGTCTCAAACATATTGACAACATGCCACATGCCACAAGGTTAGAAATGCTCTGACCCAGCAGCAGGCTCTACGATATTGACTGCGCCATGAAAATCCGCTGAGCTCATCACTTCGTTGATCCCCGAGCCCCGTCAACACCATACCACAGGAAAAAATGTTGGAAACCTAGGACATCTCTCAAACTAGGCACATGTGAGGAACACTGCAAAGGACCAGAAAAGACAGGTACGAAAGCACAACCCAACCATCCCAGGATATCCCTGAATCAAAGACCCCGAGCCCAGAAGAACCGCTGCCTGCGTCGCCACGATTGTGGCATGGCGCTCAGACTGCTCTTCCTGGAGCGCCAAGTCCTCACAACATCCATCTGTCCGGTGATGTATGAGGAGTTTGTTCTCGGTGTGGGGACTAGGGCTGGCACTACACAACCCGCAACATGGAGAGCTAACAAGACGTTTATGGACGAGGTCTTGACATCATCAAGGACTGGAGAGGTCGCTCCGGATCACGGCGAGACGAGTACAACCATAAACCACACTCCAAAAGTTGGACAGTGAGGGATCTACCGAAGGCCGAGGCTGAGGCAATAAAATTGGAGCCATGGGCGCTTGCTTGGGCTCATGGCGTCTTGCATGAAATGTGGTGAAGCGTTTCCGTTTGAAAGATTTGATTGTATAATGTTGCAGCTACATAAAAGTGTTGAAGAAGTATTCAGGCTTCTACATCTGCCTGGCGGTGAACTGCCATAGGAAGTCTAGCAGCTTCTCCAAGCAGCTGATTAAAGGTTCCTGCAGTACTGAGGTGGTCTTGTAGGATATGCAATGAAGCGGTGCCAAAGAACACGCAGATCATCAAATGTACGACAATGGAATGAAATCAACCGCTTGCCCACCCTATCCGACAGCCCTAAAGGTTGAGGACCTCCCCTCGCTGAGTGTGAGGGGACAGAAACAATGCAGCCTAAACCTCTAAAGCCCCAACTTTGCAGCCCCTGCAAGGACACTGTAAATGTGCGGATGCGGTCCCCGAAGCCCTGCCCCTCTTGCCTCAGCGGCACAAGCATGTAAGAATGCAGCAGCTGCAGAAGAAAGTTTATCAAGGGGGCTCTCAACAAAAAGTTCCTGCACCCATCTCAATGCAAAAAGACGGTGAGTTTAGAACAAAAACCGACAGATTCGCTTGTCTAATCTTGTTAAGAATTGTCGTTGTTCAACGCTTGGGTTCAAATTCTCAAACATGGGGGTCCCCGCGTTACCATGTGCGCCCTAGATTCGCAAGGTATATCTAGATCGGAAGAGACTTTGGCACAAAATATTGCATTCCTGATACATGCGCGAGGAGGTCGGGCAGTCAAGAGAAGAACTGTGAGCCGCATTACAGAGGCACCATTGTGGGGCACTTCTACAGCAGATAGTCTAGGGTGGGGCTATGAGCCCCACAGTGCCCGCCCCAGACCCTCGGAAATACAAATATATATATATATAAGAGTTATATTGGGGTTGTATTGGGGTTCTATTGGGGATACTGGAAAAGAAAATGGAGGCTACTATTTAGAAGCAATACTTGTATCATCCATGAAGCAGCAAGAAAGCGACAAGGCTGATCAATCAGTAAAAATCATGCTGAAAATGGTGAAGGGTGCTAGCCGTCAACCATACTGGAAGACTTGATGATGTGGCTTAGGAATTTTGACAACAGCCTAGCATTGTCAGTGTTGCACAGGAATCTTTCTCATCGAAAGCAGAGTCCGTCCAAGCAGGACTTGGCCTAAAATGCTGGGGGGAAATGTATTTTGGGACCGGTATTCTGTCCGGAAACCCAATAACAATATTATGACACGCATTCTACTGATTCTACATTAATCGCCAAATCGTAGAAACCGCGTTGCTGCTGCTGATTCCGCCACCACTGCTGTTACTGCTACTGCTGCTAGAGCAGCAGTGATGAAAACAGTGGCGGTCTTTAAAAAACTGCTTCAGGCAAGGTGCAGCTGGGCTAAAGTCTCCATTTCGACCTCACCCTTCTTCTGCGGATGGTGCCTCCAGAGCCTTGGGGGCCAAGACAGGTTGAGGGAGGAGTGCCAACTTATCAAGGACTTGTTTTGCTGCCAGGCTCCTGGAAGCATGGTGAAGCCTATTTAGTGTTCACCCATCAAATTATGAGCTTGACACCTCGTCCTCATCGCTGCCCCTGCCACCCGCATGGTGGAGCCGGGAGAGGACAGGGAGCTGCAAGCTAAACCCTGTGAACACGGAGCAGGCTCAATTTCCCAGGCAGGATCCATTTCGTGGAAGTATGCCAAATCTTGAGGAGAAGCGAATTTGTTTGCGCTCTACTTTCCACACAAACAGAGGATTTGATCATGCAAATGACAGCTGAAAGGCTGGGAGGTCTGTTCCAGTTCCATGCAAGCCTCGCCCTTAAACCACAGAAGGTTTCTGGCCAGCTGGCAGCTGTGTTCATCCACTACCCTGGCGAGGCGGGGGGGGGGGCATCCATCCCGAAAACTGGCAGATGAAGCAGCTTGTCTTGCGGGCCTTACAGAAGTGTACAGGAGCTTTGAACGCCCCAAAAGGCCACTGCTCCGAAAGGACTGCAAGAAAATGGAGGCACTGAGCACGTCGATGTCCCAGGGGTGACCGATAAAGAGCTCGGCATAATCAAAGACGTCCAGAATAATTGCATATACCATGCGTGGCTTCACAGCATTGCTTGCTGCGCTACTCTGTCATCATTGGAAAAGGCATCTTCTAGAAGAATGAGACTCCTTTGCAATAGTGTTACTGCATTTGGGTGGGTCTATTGCCGCTGCTTGCATCCTAATTCAGGCTCAAACCGCTGCAAATCCGCAAAGCCCAGAGCCCTACACCTGCGAACACGTGGCCCTTCTGAGCCTTGGGCGGGCTTGGCGTGCCAATGACGGGAGTTTGAACCTTTGCACATGTTTGGCAAGCAACTGCGTCTCAAAAGAATTTAAGTCAAGCCTGGTATGAAGGCAGAGTGCGTCTGTTTCACGCGCAAGGTTTCATCTGGCAGCCAGATCTTTACATTTTGCCAGAGTGCGTCCAGCGACTTATGACTCAGTGCAAGGAAGGACTTCCGGTAGCAAGGCCATATTCGTATCCACAAGAAACCATGCACAGTGCCAAGGCGCCACAGGATCCAACCCGCAGTAGAAACTTTCCAACATCTGAGTTCTTGAGGCCGCCCCTTCCAAGTGCGGCACAACTACTGCGCCAGTGAGGATGATGTAGTACCTTGCGCCGAGGAAACACTTTTGCAAATACAGCTGCGGTTGCTGCTGGAACTTGCCAGACCACGATCAGCGGCGTAACGACAGTCAGACTAGTCACAATCTCTCGTGCTCTGAAACGTCATGAATACCACGGCACTGCCGGTTGAGGCCAAACTTCCCGGCATATAGGGCTTCACACGGACTAGCGCAAAGTGTAATCTTGGGGTTCTTCGGGGCGTCAGAGTCTTTGCCAGGACACTCTGATACGCATCCTCAAAAATAAGACACCGCAGAGTCCATAGCGGACAAGTGCAGCTTAGAGCTTGTGGGAACACTTTCCCGCGAGCTTCAAGTGACTGGGTTCTCAAAGGGATCCTACAGAGGAACTTTTGCAGGACTTCAGGTGGCCTTCCACATCGCTACTACTTGATCCTACCAACCCTGCACAGCAGAATTGGTCAGAACTTCCAAGCTTCTGCGGTCTTTTTATAAAAGCCTTCAAAACCAACCCATGGGTACTACCTTTCTTGCAGGTTCTGCCTTCTATCATTCTTCGTAGGACCCTGTTGTACGGGTTCAGACACTGCTCAGGTTCCTGCTTGTCGCCATGGTCCCCCAAGTTGAATACCTCTCCATCACCCGACAGGCAGGGCACCGGGGGTCTTGGGAAAACCTGGATTTCAGCTTAACATCCAGGATTTACTGATTGGCAGTTTGAGGCTTGTTGCAGTCATGCCTGTAGGTAGTGCGCCTCGCTTTCCCTTCGTGCCTTTACAAAGGGCACGAGGCACTGTAGGGACTAGCAGTGCATCATGAAATCCTGTAACTCTTCACAAGCCTCTTTTTTGAATGGATTTGTCCTGGGGTGTGGGGCAGGAAAACCTCTTGGTAGATACTTGCGGCACTACGTGGCATGCCACGTCCCGCCAGCACTGGCAAGGGCAAGTGCCCAAAGCAAAAAGCCATTAAACGGTCCAGCTTTGAGGGAAAGCAGAAGAAAAGAAAGCCTCGACGAACCACACGAGCCCGAGTATAAACTTGCTACCAAATCAGGATTCCAACAGATGGAAGTCCTGCTCATCCACCAACAAAAGCCTCATTACGAGGGCTAAACCAAATGATGCGAACGCCGTGTACCACAAGGATATTTCCAAAAGGATATTTCCGGCAAATCTGCGCATCAAATCTAGGCAGAAGCGCGTTGAGGGGCATCCTCCGGAGGTCACACGGGACGTCATTTGGGGGGTTTCCCAAAATTAGGGGTACCATTTTGGGGGGTCCCTATAATAAGGACTATAGTATATTGGGGTATAGGTTGGGGTACCCTAATTTCGGGAAACTACCATTTACATCTTGAGACAGGCAAAAGGACCCCCTAGACCTGAGGAATGGGCCTTCTCCTTGGTCTTGAAGACCTCCATACTCATGACCTGCCAGACTTTCCGGGTCTTACTTTTGTCCAAGCTGACCAGGAATGCAGCTTGATTTGCCCGGTAAGGAGAATATTGGGCTTTCTACAAAATGGGTCCGTTCTGGGGAGTCCAAATCATGAGGGCTGTAATATTTTGGGGTCTCTAATTGGGGGGCCGCATGTACGGAAACATGTGCCATACTCTGAGGCGAGTCTCTGCTGATTCAATGCTTAGGTTTCAGTGAATAGGAGAGTGTGGTGTGAAGAGGCGGCCCCGCATACCCCCAAAGTGCTGGAGCTCCGCATAATTCCCCCCCCTGATTCACACTCTCCCTCATCTAGGATTCTCACAGACCCACATAGGGACCAAAAGATTGTTATCTTCAAAGATCATACTATCCTGGACAAGAAGACGGGTTTGTTGGGGAGGCCTCTCGCCCGAAATTTTCAAATGGTACACCCAGCACTTCAGCTTGAAGCTGAGGCCCATCAACCGCAACAAGCTTCACGTTTAAAACCTGGAACAAACTCACAAGAAAGCCCCGATGATATGCAGAACGACAGCCCAAACCTTTCCAGCTTCTCAACGTTGCGACACAAGCCCCTACAAAGCCCTAGATTCTTCGAATCTTTTCGCTCTGGCACACTTTCCCATTTTGGCACCTTGAGCTTTCCAGCTGCCTGGAGAACCTCGTTGAAACCCTGCACAGGCCCGCAAGGGCGTCCGAAACCCCCTGCTCCAATCTGAAACAATCAAAAGCCCTTCTGCCTGCCTTGCAAAGCGCCCGCTGCTGGGTGCGGGGCAGCTCTGTAAAGAAAGTCCTTGGTGCCATGTCCTACAACAAATAGTCTTGCGCGCTTATCTCCAAGCCGTGATCCTGTCGTGGACTCGATAAATCATCAACTCGTGTTCCTTCTACAACGCGCACTGAACGACTATACCAAGGCAACATGGGGACCTTGTGTATCCGAAAAGCAGACTACAGCTCAAAAATGCATGTAGCTTGAAAATGCTTGAAATGCTAGGTTCTCCATGTACGACTTTGAGAAACAGACCATCGACTTCACACATTCGCACAGCCTTGTTGAACAGACCGAGTTCGTCTATTGCTCACGCGCAAGCTATGTCACTAAGGTTCACTTGGGTTGCCGCACATCCTGCACAAAGGAGAGGATCGTATCAATCTGCCTGGGGTGGGCTCAGGAAGCATGATGGAGGCTGCTGCCTTGTGACTTTTCTATGGGATGTTTAGGATATGGGGGTTCGCTCGTTCACAAATGAACCATTTGGACGGATCATCCGCTTGTGGTCTTACTCTCTACATCTGGCTTTATTCCAGCTGCGAAGAAGTGGCCACATGTCATGCTGGAAGATTGGGCAAGTGGCAACCTGCATGGGCTTCTGTTTTCTAAAGCCGGATCAACGATGACAGCGACAACCTCAAGCCGTGAAAGCGAAGTCCCCACAATCGGCAACATTACTTACGGCGACCTAATGCACATGCTACAAGCTGGGGCACAAAGAGCCACAGGCACAAGGCTCAAATAGGGCAGTACACCTCATACAGCCCAGCAAATCAGCTGAGTCATGTCTAACAATTGGACAGCTCAGCGCTCCTGCTCTTTTCCAGGAAACAATGAGCATGCCAGCCCAGATAGTCCATCGGTGGGTGTTGACGGTTTGGGTTCCCTACTTGGACTGCGTATGCGTGTGATTCAATCACGTAAGGCCTGCTGGAATTGTGTTGGCTTCCTCTTCGTGGCCCTCTATGACCCAAAGCCACCACTATGCAAATTAGCGACAAAACAAAAACATTCCCACTTTTTCAAAACTCTCAACCTCATGGGTCACCCCACCACAACTACACAAGGAACACCTGCCAAGGCAGGGCCACCGCAGCTACACCGAGAGAACAGGAAATTCCGGGCTTCCGACTCCTCAGTACGCTGCTCCTCGTTGGCTTCAGATTGGGGAGATATTGGGATGATGGAAAAGAAAATGGAAACCCTAGGTCCTTCTAAAGGGATCATGTAGGGTTATGTA